>CAMOHE010026514.1:0-28860 GCA_946598075.1 Artocarpus hirsutus | reverse complement strand
AAAGGAAAACAAGACCTGTGTTTAGCACATGCCCTTTGAGGGCGGTGCTTCTTGTGGACTAAAAAACCAGGGGTTTTTTCACTAAACATGTTCCTGATTTTTAAGTGTGAATTGATTATTTGTCTAATTTAAAAAAATAATGATCATTTATTAAAGAATCTATTACAAACGTCACCATCTCAATTCTTTTTTTTATTGAATTGTAGAAATTCATTGTGAATTTTATAATCAAGGCTAAAGATAAAAGTTTAGAGAATGATATAGTAAAATCTAAAAATTAATAGGTCAAAGTATTATTATAAAGGTGTTTGGTAAAGTAATTTAAAATTTATGAATTCTTTAACTTAAAAAGTGAAAAAATTTTCATATGTTTATAAAAAAAGTTATTTTATTATAAATCTTTCCATATTATAATTTTTTTAACCAAAATTAAATTAGTTTCTAACTCAACCTACGAATACCATACATGTTTATGAGTTAGTAGCTAACAATACTACTAATCTGATGTGATGTAAATAGGAAAAGAAAAAGAAAAAAGAAAAAGAAAAAGAAAAAGAAAAAGAAAAGAAATGTATACGGTACGGTGGAGATAATCATAATAAGTGGAAAACAGCGACCAGCGGAGAAATGAACCGTGCTGTATTCTTTGCTCTCTGACAAAGGCAAATTTTGCATATTCCATGAACAAGCAAAATGATAAGCTTGATCATCACTCACTCACATCTAGATTTCAACCCACAATCAAATTCTCAATCGATTTCTTCTTCATTCCGTTTTCTGTCCAACCAAAATCTGTCCATTTTAAGATCAACCCAACACCCATTTTAAATCTCGCCCACGCTAGTCTTCCCCGTCAACGTCACAATCCCACATAATCCGCAAAGAAAAAAAAAAAAAGAAAAAAATCCAAGGAAGTAGATATTTTGTTTCATTAATGATATGCTGTTAACTTGTTCGAGCGTGGCTATAAAATTCCCACATGGTTTCGGTCTTCGGAGAAGAAATTACAACAACAATATCAGACAAGAGTTCACACCATCGATTACAAACCATGTGAGAAGAACTTTCTTCGTGTTTGAGAAAATCCCCAAGAGATTTTCGGAGCTGCCCATTATTGGTTGCTTGTCATCGAAGAAATTGAACCAACGATATTATTGTTCTTCTTCTTCGACAATGGAGGAGAAGAGTGATTTGGGCAACGATACAGAGCAGTTTTCGCAAGACAAAGAATTGGAGGTTGGTGTTGGAGCCGTGCAAATGGCGTGTGCCCTTTGCCAGAGAGTTCAAGAGGGTTTGATTTCCAGGACTGGTGAAAATGGAGTACAATCCAAAGAGGACAATTCCCCTGTCACCATTGCAGGTTCATTTTCACTCCATCTTTACTCTTTTTTGTTTTTGTCTTTGTTTTTGTTTTTTTAATTAATTTTATGAATTGGGCATTAGTTAATTTTGTGTGTGGTGGCTTTGAGATGGGTGATAAACATTATTCCATGTGTTGGGTAGAGGCTAGTATGTTTGTCTCTTTGTTGGTTTTCTTCTTGACGCTGCAAATTACGTGTGGTTTAGGTATCTGTGGCACATGATATAGTAAGTTAAAGTATATGTGATTGGAGAAGTCTGCGTGGTTATAGTAATCATACAATTATGAAAAGTACTCAGAACGCAGCATAACGGAACTTAATCTGACGGCATAGAATTGTGTCCTCTATAGATAACCTTTATACAGAATTTGTAAAATGTTTGGATCGAATAATGATTGCTCAATCTTTTATTGATCGTGAATACAAAATATATACAATCATGTGTTACAAGCAAAGGCAACAAACAAGGAAACAAAAGCATAAAAAGAAACCTGATAAAAAAACAGAAACTAATCAATGAGAGATATATATGACAGCCTATTCAAAATTGAATATGCATCCACAATCAATTAAATCCCACAATTCTTGTGAGAATTAAATCCCACAATTCTTGCCAGAATTTTCGAAATTGGTGCTAAGTCCATGATTCTCGCAATAGAATTCTCTTATATATATAACACTTATATAGAATTCTCTTATATATATAGTTTTTATATATGTAGTTCCGATAAAAATCTGATGGTATAGGATTGTGTCCTCAATATATAACCCTTATACAGAATTCTCTTTTATATATATATATATATATATGTTTTTTTTTTTTATTTTTCCTCCCACAATATGCATTTTGTACAATTTAAGCTGATTATGTATTAAGGACAGGTCCATTATAGTATTTTATCCTGTTATTATAGAAGTAATATATATTTAGTTTAATAGACATGTTCGACCTTTTTTTTTTTTCTTTTTTTCTTTTTTGGCTGAAATAGACATGTTTAATTTGTCTCCTCTGAAAGTCTGTCTCAAGAATGTTCAGTTGTGAAGCTAGTATTATGAAATTGAGAAAAAGGAAGAAATAATTTGGTAAATAACCAGTATCTTTTGGGGAATAAAACCATGCCCTTTTACTTTCTGTTCTTCCGTTGCTTCCTGATTCAGAAAGCCCATGCCAATCTGGTCTTCATGTTTAGGAACCATGAACCGTTACTTAAAATTGTCAGAAATATAATATATATTAGAGATTACAATCCGGAACAGAACGGGGATAATGGATTGGCAAGAATGTTAGACCATGAAGAAGCTATATATATTCTTTCCAAGTTTTGCTCAAGTTTGAATAAATACTAGTTTATTAGTCTATAACTGATTCACACTTTCTGTAACGTCATGATTCTTGGCAGTTACTTTCTGAGTTTAAACTTCGATCTAGAACCAAAAAAATAAATACGAAACCAAAAGAAAGGAGATAGAAGATAAAGAACTTTAATGTGGTTCGGCAGCATTCCCACGTCCACGGACCAAGGATATCTTTCATTCTTTCCTTCATACCTTCACAATGAATTGTTAGAGTATGGTGACCCGAATTTAGTTTGACCCGACCCGAAAAGCTCGCGGTGCGATAAATTGTGGTGAAAAACAAAAGTGGGATTTTTCATGAGATCTGTGGTGGTAGCGGAGGGATCGGGCCGATAGGGTCGATCCCGTAGCCCACCACTGATCTCGCCGGGGGTGCAGGGGCGGAGCCCCCGTGGTACGGACCTGTGTTATTGGGCAGTTTAATTTATGTTTTTGGGCCCTTAGGGTTTTGCCTATACCTATATATATGATGTATTGCATTAGGGCTTGTTTTTACCGAATTTAAAGCCTCCCTAACGCCTCCACTGTAATCTTTACGAGTTTAGTGATTTTCTTCTCCTCTGCCCGTGGTTTTTTCCCGTTTTGGCTTTCTATGTAAATTCTGTGTGTTTTTATTCTTTGTTTCTATCGCATTACTTTTGCAACATGAATTATGCATGATTATATAGGTGGATCACTCCATCGTACGAGTTGAATTTATATAATTAATGTCCTACAATTAGGCTACCAATCTCCTATAACTATACAAGAGGATTGATTCAAAGAATCGTAAATATTAATTATAAATAGCGGATCCAATATTTCAACGCATTGTGATTTAAAATTTGTCATAACCTTGAAAAATAAGCCTCAACTGGTGTCATGGAAAATATCTTGCAATACAAGTAGTGAAAACCTTTAATTACTGGGCAAATATTGTTTGAGTTGGTTCATCTCTTTAGTAGTCTTTCCCTTAACTGTCACTCAAATGTTGAAGCCTCTAGAGCAGATAACTTTAAGTACTTGTGTGCCTTAATGGCCAGTGTTCAACGAAAGTTGTGAAAAAGATTTCTTATTCTCTTTACTGTACCATGTAAACAGATTGGAGCGTCCAAGCAACGGTGAGCTGGGTATTGTCTGAGGCCTTTGGAAGCCAAAACATCTCTATTGTTGCAGAAGAAGATGTTCAAACTCTGTCCAAGGCTAGTGCTGCTGGGCTATTAGAAGCTGTAGTGAAAACTGTGAACAGATCTTTGGCTGATGCACCATGCTTTGGACTCAAAGCACCAGTCGTGCCCCTTGGGAGTTCCGAGGTTCTTGAAGCAATCGGCCGATGCAACTCAAATGGTGGCCCTACAGGAAGATTTTGGACGCTTGACCCTGTTGATGGGACACTGGGATTCGTCCGAGGTGATCAATATGCCATAGCTCTAGCACTCATTGAAGATGGAGAAGTTGTGCTTGGCGTGCTTGGGTGTCCCAATTACCCAATGAGAAAGGAATGGCTCGGCTATCATCACCGCTACCATAGAATCTTGTCGAAGTTGACCCCACCATCATCTGAATCGTGGGACAAAGGTTGTGTAATTTATGCTAGGAGAGGTAGTGGCAAGGCCTGGATGCAACCCCTGCTTCATGTAAATAAGAAGTTCATGTGGCCAAACTCTGCAAGGCCTGTTCAAGTGTCCTCCATCGATAACCCATCGTTGGCAACCTTTTGCGAACCAGTTGAGAAGGCAAATTCGAGCCATTCATTCACAGCTGGACTGGCTCACAGCATGGGTCTCAGGTGGATGTCATTTTCCTTCCATTTTCTTTTCCATGTCCTGGACTCTTTAGCCTATGAATAGTTAGTAGAGTCAGCATGTTAGGTAACGTGACAAAAATGAACAGAATGTTTTGACTGAAAAAAATGCAGGGGATAGAAAAGTTAGATATCTTATCATCACGAGTTTTAACTGCAGGAAGCAACCGTTACGTGTATATAGCATGGTGAAATATGCGGCCATAGCTCATGGAAACGCAGAGATATTCATGAAGTTTGCGAGAGCCGGCTACAAGGAGAAGATATGGGATCATGCTGCTGGCGTCACTATCATACAAGAAGCTGGTGGCGTGGTCACAGACGCCAGAGGAAGACCACTGGACTTCTCAAAGGGTGTATACCTAGAAGGTCTTGATCGTGGTATCATTGCTAGTTCTGGACCCACTTTACATGACAAGATCATCAAGGCTGTTGATGCTAGCTGGGACTCCTCTGGTCTATGAGATTCTCCATGTTAACATCAACGAGAACCCAAAAGCGTAATAACATTGGATAGTGTCAGGAAATTGTAAATGAGACTTTATCATTTCTCATCCTAAGGTATTAGTTGGAATGGTCAGGTTTATGGTTTGCTTCTATAAGGTCTGGGTTCGAATCGTCTCATGGGCACCTATGTGACAAAAGTCATAGTTTCCTCTCAAAGATTGTAGGGTTTGAGAGATAGAAAATTTCAAAAAAAAGAAAAAAGAAAAAAGGAATTTATCTTTTCTCAATTCTTGATTAGTAGCTTACAAAATAAACTATCCTTCTTTGACGGAAACCAGAGATGTCTGTAATATTTGTTTTAGGACTTCTTATCTTTAGGTTGGAAATTTGTGTTTTCTTCCAGTGTATTGGGGTTTGCTCTCTCAGTTGTTGTGTTATGATGTCCCAACGTGGTTATTGCCATTTCACTAATGGACAATGTGATTCACTGGGGCTAAAAAGAAAATTCAGTTCCGTAGCTTAATGGGCAAGCCTTTGGAATGCCACTTTAATATGACATGAGAAAAAGTCTGCCCCTTAATAGGGTAATTAGAATTCCAAGGCAGTAGTGGCAGGTCAAAGGTCAATAAATCACGTTTTGTTGAAATCACGCTACTGGGCTCCGACTCCAGACGCCAGAGTAATCTACTAGATTACCACTGGTATTCCTTCAAATTATGTTGCTAGAATTATCAGTGACCATCGGCTGGTTCCTTTGTCGGATTCCATCGTAATTTCCTAAATCAGTTCAAGACAACTAATTTATCAGATTATGTCATCAGAACCAACAGCAAAAGCATCAGTGACCAGTCAGTGTAATCTTCTAGATTACCGTGTAATCTACCAGATTATATAGCCTTTTTCAACAAAAATCACTGGTCGCCAGAAACCAGAAAGGTCAGAAACTATAATTGAAAAACGGGGCACAAAAATGAAGGAATTGAGAGTGAGGGGCATGTGGCCTAATATTCCCTAGCTAAAACACGGCACAAGATTGCACATAAAAGTTGCAAAAAGAAAAATCCTTTTCATTCTTACAAGGTTAAAACCCTACTAATCGTAAAATAGCATGTCTCATTCTAATATATAGTATATTTTTTAGACTTAAACTCACGGTTTGTGAGAATAGTGGGTTTTAACTCATGGAGTGAATAAGAGTCCTCGAACAGAAGCCTATATCAAAGATGTGCAAAAGAGAATGCCAAGTCCAAGCCCATGAAGATGGATATTTAAATCGGAAATTGTTTGAAATATCACTTTCTCAAAATAATTGTAGTAAATGCTAAACTTTTGAAACTTTTTATAGCAAACATCAGTTTATCAAGTAAATAATTTATCTACCGTTTTGTTTATAGCGTGAATAATTCTCATATACATAATAAATGAATTTATAGTGCAAGTAATATATTTACATCCTTGTTTACAATGTAAATACTTTTTTTTTACATACTAAATAAGTTGTTTACATTATAAATTTGACATTTACTATAAAAATTTTCAAAACCTAATATTTGCTTCAAAAAGTATAAAAGAATATAATATTTCCTTCATTTTCTTAATTTAAATTAACCGAGGGCCAACCGCCAACAACAATTGTCTCTTGAGAAATTCGGAGAAATGCAACAAAAAAAAATCGCCTGCAGATTTATACTATAGATATTAGATCTTCTAGTTTGTGTCACACGAATAAACTAATTAAAGGTCAACAAAAAATTAAAACAAATCCGAACAACAAAAATTGTAGTATAAATCCAAAATTGTAACATGCCACCTATTTTTTTCTCTCCCTCTCTATCCTAACAGGAAGGGTATCAATATCCAAAAGTCGTCTGTGTGTGTCTTTATATATGGTATAATTTTGACAAATCGTTCACGCGCCAAATTAAATGAAGAGGGCCACAACCATAACGTGTTCCTACTTCTAAGAAAGCGAACTTTATAAGCTGTTTATCACTACAAAATCATTCTTGAAAACAGGGCGTTATGTTGACAAGCAATGATCCAAATCTTCTGTATTTAATGCTTGTAGACATGAAATATGGGGTAGGAAGGGCTCCTGTGACTTACAGTGATGTAGTTGAGGGCTGCTTCATGGGATACAGAGCAAGTTAGCAAGGTCTTATCAATGCTCATCAAATAGATTTTCTTAAAAAAAAAAAAAGTGATTGCGAGACGTCTCGATTCAATTTTTGTCTAACTTTTGGTGTCCTAAATGGTTTCTAACCAATTATATTATGACACGTTATGTAATGAAATACATACAAAAGTGAATTAGATATTATTTCAAAATTTTTAAATAATGTGTCATAATACAATTGATTAGATATCATTTAAGATTTCAAAATTAAACAGATGATTTTAATTTGGGTTGAGTAATTGTAAGAGATTTTTCCTTTCCTTTCCTTTTTAGACCTGAAAATTTACATATATATATATATATATATATATATTAACTGAGTACTGTTTGTACATTTATATATCTGTGTCAAAATTGTCAACTAGGATCAGTGGTTGGTCCTGCATTTTGAATTTCTGATGAGCTGCTCATGTCTGACAACTTGCTTGGTAGTGTAATTAAATAACACATTGCTTTTGCATGATTTTTTTCCGAAGTTCAAAACCCCTAGATATCCATTATTGAGTTTCTAGAAATTCTTAAGCGACCCTTTTATTTGTATACATATTAGCACACCATTATAATTTATTATACGCAGCAAAGCTTTTGTTTAAAGTCACACTTGGTAAACCAAAAAATTTATTAATTTCCACCACTGAATATGGGAAATCCAAACTTCAATTTCAAAGGTACAAAAACAAAAGTTCAGAGTTTAGACTCCCCCCAACATCAAGAAGAATGTTTAGCGATGGACCGCATTCAAAGTTAGTTTAATATATATTTTATGGGAAAAAAAATAAAATAAAGAGATCGATCCACACAAGTGATGTTCAGTTTGGCAGAAGGAAAGCATGTTTAAAATTCAGTTTCTCTATATATACATGCAAAGCTACATCTATAATATAGAGTAGCGTGCGTATAAATGATATATATATGTATATATATATATATAGGTGGACATCATGGTGTTGCTTTCCTATGAGAAAGTGGCCGAAGAAAATGAAATGGGCTCCAATGAGGTGTGGCCTGGAAATTACGTCATGACATATGCAGTGTTTGTGGCTAGATAAAAAAGCTAGCACTTGTGTTTCCTGTTTACTTTAGACCTCTTTCAGTGCGATTGGTTTTAACTACACGGTTTTATTGTAGAATGTGAGATTTTATTTTATACTGTAAAAATTTTATACTAGAACAGTTAAAACAATGTTGTCAAATGAAGCATTTATCCTGTCATGCTTTACATGGGGCTGTATTGTTATACAACTCAGAACGGGCGTTAGAACATTATCCATATCATTGCTTTGAAGACCCAAAAGTGAGAATATTCTTGAGCAAAAGTAGAGTGCTGTTTCTGATCTTTTTTTCCAGCAAAGCCAAAAATGTTGTCTCTAATCCTGGGAAATCATCCAAACCCATTTTGAGAATAATCCTCTAGTTTCTGAGTTTTTGATTGCCAATCAATGATTGGTACAAGGACGTGAATAAAATGCTCTGGAATGTGGATAGTCAGACGTAGTGGAAGAACACGTTTTTCTTTTGATGCAAAGAAGTGTTGGATATCAGCAACCAATGGCAGCTATTGTTTTTGGGAGCGTGAACATACAAGTCAAGTATTGTCCCTCATAGCTATAATTACTTACAGTAATAGTTTCAAATGCTTTATAGAGAAAGGAAAACTAATGTCATATACCGGATCACTATTTTCAGATGTGAAAAAAAAAATACTATTTATTTATTTCTTAAAAGATGTACCAAAGAACTTCTTAACCTAGTCCAATGTTCCAGTTTTTTTTTTTTTTTTTTTCAAGAAAAGATTTGATTCCGATATAAGGAATTATAAATGTGAAATGATCCGGTAAAATCAGGCATAATCTTTAAATAAAACTCATTCCATCAGTATAATCAGAATCTTAAAAAAGAAAGTACCTTGACACAATAAAACGAGCCTATGTATTGCTTTTTTTAACAAACTTCTATAATGGATAGAATCATCTAAATGATTAAAAGGCACGACACTCTAATACAAACATCACAAACCACAATACAGACACTCAAACACTACAAAGAGCAAGCTCTTCGGAAAGGGACACACAAACTCAAATGGAAGGTCTGTTAGTGGTGACAAAATATGCTTACAGATATAAATTTATAATTATCCATATTTCACGGGAGAAGAAAAAAAGGAAAGGTTTATAATAAATTTAAGAACATAAATAGAACTATATTTTGTGGCTTTAATTAAAATTATTGTAGTGTTTTTTCTGGTAAAATTTAAACAAAAAATTAGTTAAAACTATTGATATATTGTTAGATACGCGAGTTTTAAACTAAACAAGAATGAATACTTGATAGGCTCAAGTTTTAAAACTATTAATTCTCCTTTTAAAGTTAATATAACAATTTTATTTTCCTTTAAAAAAAATTCGATAAATATTGATTTATCTTGCGATCATTATCTGTTTCACATAAACCAAACACCGTGCATTGTCACTCTCACACCTCTTCTCGAATATCTCATGTCTCATACTTATGTCCTACACGTGGTCCGAAAAAAATTAGCAAAATTAAAAATCTACAAACGTAGGACCCAGATAATTAGATTAGTCACGGTCCAAAAGTAGTCCACTAAACACGTAAACTAAGTTTTTGTGAACCATGCTTTCCAACATTAATAATCAACACACAGTAATAATAAGAAATATAAATATGGGTATTTATATTAGACCACTACTCCGTGTATAATTAGGAACGTAATAATTGTACCAAGCCCACCCTCCATTCATTGAGGCCCTCTTCTCAACTGTCCTCTAACGCTTTTCCCAAAAATGCCCTTTTAACCCTTCTCTCTTGCTCCCACAGCTTGTATGTGTGCGTGTATATATATATACATCTCTTGCTTCCCAAAACACCAACTTCTATCTTTTCAAACGCTCTCACTTCCCAAGCCTAAAAAAATGAACACGATAGCAAGCTTTCTGATGACCCTGTTGCTCATCACATCTCTCTCCTCACTTTCTCTCTCTGCTCGACCCGGATCTGACGGACCCTTCTCGGCCGAGCTCAAGAGGTCGAATAAGGGTCCGGCGCCCGGCTCCGATAACAACAACAACAACGGAGGAGGGTTTGGCGGGTTCTTCGGGCCCGGGACGGGGTTCAACATACCTGAGTTCGGGAAAGGCGGGATCGGAGGCGGGTATGGATACGGGTATGGGGGCCCGAGTGGAGGGCACTCCAAGGGAGGGATAGTTAGGCCCACGGTGGTGTGCAAAGAGAGAGGACCGTGTTACAAGAAGACGCTGCAGTGTCCGGCCAAGTGCTTCACCTCCTTCAGCCGCTCCGGCAAGGGCTACGGCAGCGGCGGCGGTGGCGGCGGATGCACCATGGATTGCAAGAAGAACTGTGTCGCTTATTGTTAGATCAGGAAGAAATACTATAGAGGCTTCTCTGGTTGTTTGCAGCCGGTAGCCTGTAATTTATATATAGTCTTCCATATATCTTTATATAAATATGAGTTTTATATATATATATATATATATATATATATATATATATATGGCTAGTAGTAGCAGTTACTAGTTGTACTTGTCAAAGTATATGGTATGTGATGCAGTTTTTTAAGTAGATCATATGGTCATGATATGGTATATGATAATTATATCATATGGTATTATATATATATATATATATATATATATATGAGTTTGGAAATGCGTGTGTCAGTGAGAGAGAGTTTGTGTGACTGTCTGATGAGTTGCCAGTTTTATCTTTCTCTCTCTGAAAATAGTCGCTCTTGTATTTTTGTGGCTATAATAGTGGGTTTATAACGTTATTAATATATATGTTTTGAACATGAAACTGAGTAAAATAATAGTGAGAACATAAATGGACTCATGCCTTTTGAGTATGTGACTTACTACGTTGGTGTATGTGTTGAGTTTTGTAATTTGGAGAATTCTTTGTCTAGAAGGGAAACCAAATAATTCTACAGGAACAACTTTGGCTCAACGGGAGGAGTGGAGTTTGTTGACTACCTGATTTGATACGTTACTAAGCTATTGTCGAATTTAGATACATCTTTTGATTTTCTTGGAAATGACAAAAGTGATTTTTAAAACATAGAGAGAACCTTGTTTTATATGGTCAAAATCTTTTTTCTTTACCCGTTACGCAGACACAACCTCAAACAAACTAGTGTTCGAGCTATGATTAGAAATTATGATAAAATCTACATAAACATTGATTTATTCATTTTTCTTAGACTGGGCTCTAGAACTGATATCAAGTTCTATTCCTTATATATATATATATATGCTTTGATGTGATACAAACAGATCCAACTGATTAAAACTCTCCAATAATGTTGAACGCATTTTTATTTTCAATGAGACATGCAAGCCAAATCTATACCAAGTAATTATTAGATCTTCTGCAAATTGTGGCGTTCCATTATATGGCAAACTAACACATTGTTCATGCCAAAGTAATTTACAATTTTATAATAATAATAATAATCAGTCTAACCACTTAAAAACGTATTATATAAATATGCTAACCATTAAGATTAAGTTGTAAAGTCAAATTATTGTCTTAAAATTATTGTATATACATGGATTGACCTTCCAGATGAAACATTATAAATTTTTGTAAACTTCGGTTGTCTTAGTTTCTCATAAAAAGAAAAAAGCCAATGTTAGAATTAATCATAAAAAGATTATAGAGCACGCTAAGAGTTGTGAAGTGTGTGATTTTCACTTCTATTTTTTTTTTTTTTTGTATCAAATTAATTTATATGACAAAAAGTAATCATACCTCTTAAATCGAAGGGGTGAACTGCTCTATATTTATGTATAGGAGGAGTGAACTGTTACAAATTTATGTATTCATTTTTTTTTTATTTTTCTTTTGTGATTTTAGTGCTTTACGTGGTATAGAATTTATTTGTCTAAGAACTAATTCTTAAGATTTCCCTCAGCACCTACCTCGCAGCACGCTTAATTTCAGCGGCTCTTACCTTTTCCTTGGGAGTAAATGTATTCTAGCTGCCCATGAACAAAAAAGTTATGATTTCCATCGACTAGAAGTATATATACATATATATTCATATATATATATATATATGCATGCATGTATGTATGCATATGCATGCATAGTACCTTGTTGAGAATTGGCCAGGAAAAATGGGTTTTGAATTAGTTTTACCTGCAAAACCAGCAGAAAGTTCCAAATTTGATAAAATAAAGGATCTATAACGAGCAAAAGGAAAAGCAGTAAATATGGTACTCAAGCTATGGCAGGAAATTCCAAGATTATTATTGACCCTCCAATATCTATGTCCAGATGCTTTATAAAAACTCATGTAGGGCAAATCTAGCCAAGCAAGCTAAAAAAATTAGATGGAATAAGAATTATAAATTAAGCACAATGATTGACATCTTATCCTAACGAAATCATGGTCCCCAATAGCCTCTATTGCAGGCAGGATGCCACCATCCAAAGCCACATGATAACAAACATTATGTTGGGATTTATTAGATTTTGTGATTTAAATAAGCAGCGAAAAATTAAAATTAATTCCCACAAAACCCTCGCAAAATCCATGCAATTCGATTAGATTGATAAGAAAGTCATTGAATCTTACTAGGATGACAAAAGGGGCAAGATTTCTAGAAGGAAGAGAGCGGCTTCACTCCGATGACACCCTAACTCGAGTTTTTCGTATTCAGGATCGGATTCAGATGTTGTTACTTAGAGCAACACCCTCTGCAGGTATTCATACGAACAGAGTCTCTCAAAAACGAATTGGTGCGTTAGCACCCTTTTCTTACAGTAATTACTCTCTCTCTAATTTTAGGGTTTTTAATGTTCTCATCTTTAGAATAAAAGGACGCCTTCTTTTTCTTAATTGCTAGAAACCCTAAAACATATATATATATATATATATATATATATATATATTGACTTCAAGATGGAATCAGATTTTAACTAGGGTAAACTATAATTCAAGTATGACTCAAAGAATCTAGACAAAATCTGTAATTCGAATATGATTCAGAGAATCTAGATAATGTCTATAATTTGAATATGATTTAGAGAATCTAGATAATATCAGATTCAATGAACCTAGACATATCTAGTACATCGAATCTGGATATTATCAAGTTCATTGAACCTAGACATAGTAAACCCAAAATTTGTTTTTGGTCTGTTCTAAGTGTGCGACCATATAGATTCACATAACGTTGGTAGTGGGCTTGAAATTCTGTTTGTGGCCCACAAATCATAAGTGGCCTCTAGCAAGACATTATGATTACCCAAGTTATGCAAATGTCAATAATTTAACATAACCTAATCCACAATAAGTATTGAAGTCTTTTTATCACTAGATATCTTAATTGAACATAAGGCATGGTTTATGTCATCCTTATACTATTCAATCATATTATTTCTCGATCTTGAGTAGACTGATATTGATAACCCTTATCAATTCATTCCAATATGGCCATACATTTTACTTCAGTCTAACTTATCGAGGGGCCTATAGATATCTTTCTCATAATAAATGAGGGACAAATTACTTCTTAATCAATCACATTCCTCACATGATTCACTCTATATCCAACAATAATCCATTACATCATCCTGTTAAAGATAATATTAGATTGTGTCAAAATATAGAACTTGTCAGGTAGGAAACCATAGTGATTTCAGGTCAGAGGACTAGGATAATACTATTATGATAAAAATCACTTATGACAATTATCCATGCAGTATTCTCATAGCGGGTCCATCCAATACATAATTTCTCAAATATATATCTATGAGTTGACTTAGTATCTCATACATATGATTAATTAAACATAATCATTAGTCAAACTTCATACTAATCTTCATTCATTATTATCCTAATAATAATGACCAACTAGGAATAATTTAGAATAGAATTCAATTTTTCACCTAAGAGTTTTACTATCAAGTCACATATTTGATGACCTTAGGCAGGATTAACTATTCATGTAATAAAAAAAAAACAAAAATGCCTCTTTATTAGTAAAATACAAATGTAACGAAGTCAATATGTGGTCATTACATAATTGCCTAGGGCACATCACTAACACATTAGTGGTCAATTATACTAAAATCCATAAAATAAAAATCCTTTTGCATAAATAAGCAATATAATCATATTTGCCATAATCACATATCCCTAATCAAAGCAGAGTGATGCATGAGAAAACAATTAAAGAAGTAAAATAAATAAATAAATAAATATATATATATATATAAACACACATATACATACACACACACGGAAGGACAGATTTAAATCACCTCCTTTGCCTCATGTGATGACCATTCTATACATGAATAACTCATAAAAATGAAAAGTAAGATCAGGGCTTTAAAATACGATTGCTACAATTAACCTTTACTATTTGCATGTAGTTTGATCTAATGCTTTGTCGTCTTAAAGCTGAGAGGCCGTTGTCGTCCAAAAATAGACAATTTTCTGTTCTATTGTCGTCTAAAAAAAATCAATATGATGGATCGTTTGGTATTGTTTTTAAAATAGGTAAAAATATTTTTGTTTTAAAAAATAAGAATTTTTTAAAATTGTGCTAAGAGTGTTTTTAAAATTTTTGTCTTAAAAAACATGCAAAAACATTTTCAAAAATTTTGATAATGAAACTAAACGGGCCGTTGTTCTTTGAGATCTGCCTTCTAAGACGACAAACTGCATGTCGTTTGATTGTAAGAAATAGCCCGGCACCGTGCTTCCGTCATCCAACAAATGTATGTGAAAAAAAGTACATCGTTCAAGTTTGAGAATTCGTTGTTGTTTTTCAAACATGTTGTTTGGATTGATGTCGTTTCAGCCTAAAGCGACATGTACTGCCGTTTCTATCGCAAGAACGGCAGGTCGTCCAATTATCCAAACAACATGCGATCTACTCTTGTATTTGCGGGCGTGCTTGACAAAACAGACGACGCAAAAACTCAATTCTAGTTCTAAATAAAACGGGTTAAATTTGTAGTCAAGTTTGCGTTTCCGTCAAAGAAAAAAGAAAAACGTTATTGCGTGTGATAAAAAAATAGGAGAGGATAATTACGTTCCAACATCAACATTTGACAACTAAAATCCCCACTTAATGGAGGAGAAGAGATGCTGCATTAATAACAAAAATCAACCATTTGACCATCATTAGAACTTATTAGCTATAACTGCATCAGTATAAAACTCTTGCATGCTATAATATAAAACAAAAGTATATTATATTGTCAAACTTTTATCTGCTATAGAGTTTTAATTCCTATTATATAGTTCTAACTACGTTCTTTTTACACTCTATACTAATACCTGAGCAAGTCCCATTAGGAGTTGGAAGATGCATAATCACCGCTCAACTATCATGAATGATACATTCAAAACTTCAGATGGCCAAACTAGTAATAAGGTCAAACTTACGTCCTTTATTTTTTTTAGCGAAAATTTCTCCCTTCAGTGTGCAAAGTTTTTCCTCGGCAGCAAATCTTTAGCCTGGAAAGGGAAGGTCTCTTACTCGGGAGATTATTTAAAAAAAAAAAAAGTTTGCAATCTTAGCTCGAATTCCTCCTAGTACATGATAGACACCACTGTTAAAAAAATAAAATCACACATTTTTCATCGTAAAAAAAAAATAATAGTAAGAAGACATCATATTGAAAATAACCGGAGAGGACAAAAATCAACCCAAGTGGCTCCAAATAGTACGGATGGTAATTTGTTTCCAACGATCCTGTATTTTCCAAGCTCTCCTTGTCATGCACAATACACAAACATCACAGAAGTAGCACTCAAACTAAGTATTGAATCAAAGCGTGGAAACATAAATGATCAAACAAATGTTTCTACTGAGAAAATTCCAGTGGCTAATGGCATATACAACCTAAATCCATACACAGTCGCCGTCTTTCCTTTCCCCCAATATTTTCATAGTGCTGCCCTCATGACCTCTGTTGCAGCCTCCCGCCTCATTTCTGCAGCTTTACCGCTGCCTCGGAAGTACATGTATACTTGCTGCACAGGAACAAGAACAAGAATAAATTAACAAAAACAGATTTGATAGATTCAATAGTTGGAAGAAAGTATCTGTGGCTCTTTGTTTAGATCTTGCCACGAGAAATGGAAACTTAAAATTCACCTGAATAACCCAGATGCTGACCAACGATTCAAGACAGAAGAGTCCAAATCCGATGAAGTAAAATATCTATAGAAATCAAAGAAAATACAATTAGATCATCTCCAATACAAATACGAATGTCAATAATATATTTGCCACTAAAAAGTATGAAAATAGCATATTTGATGTGCTTTTATATGTTGTGCTCTAATGCATTATGCTATTTCAAATGTTATATTTACCTTCTGTCGTGATTATTAAGAGTTGAAATTTATAAAAAGTAAACTTCTGATATAAAAATCATTGAAAGTAACAATGTTGTAATGATTAAAAGTTAAACGAACCAACCAACATCAATCAAATGCCAAATTGCCATATGCTATTCTTTGTGGAAAATTTACCAAGTTTAGCATAGGGCAAATTTGGCACCAAAATGGTACTGCATTGGGAGTGCTTTTTTAACACTTAAAATGCATATGCTTTACTAATCAATTATAATATTCTTTAGCACAAACATGCTTACCCCAACCAAAGCATGGTTCCCAATAACGTCTATTGCAGATAGAATGCCCCTGTCCAAAGTGACAAACATTAGTGGAGAACACACGGTCTGAAACCCCACATCTAATTGATATTTAAATGTGACATCTTATTTTAGGCCTCTAGAGCACCAACCAGCCATTGTATTCCTATCAACACTCGGTAATTAAATCAAAAGGTGCATGAGAAAGCAAAAGAACGATAATGTAGTGACATAAGCCGAAAGAGATGCAAAACATCTCGCTGTCTTATTTCCACTTCAAACAAATAACAGGGGCAATAATAGAATCATAAAACAGAAAGGTCCGTGACTTAAGCCCAATTCCTGTAAATGAAATCCTAAACTTACGTGAGAGATTTTCCTTTGAAGACGATTGGAGGAGCAACTGCAGCAAAGATGCAGAAAGCAATGTGAAGCTGCAGGCAAACAAAATTAAAATGTAAGAACAAAAACACTAATGACGAATCCTTCTATTCTTTAAGCGAATAGCATATTATAAAAGACAAGGAGACAACAGAGATGCTTACCAGATAAAACATGAAAAACCATCCATATTTAAAAGCACTTTCACTCCTGCACACAAATAAAATGGGAACATTCTGATTAAAGGATAAATTCCATATGATAAAGAGATACATGCTGTGGTAATACAAGCACCCCCAACATTGAAAACTGAAACATATACCTAAAAACACGATACAGTGGACGGTACCACAGCACATAGGAGCCAGGGACCCCTGCTATGAAGTAGATAACCGCAAGGAACCAGATCTGCACCCCTGCAACAACGAGCAGGAAACTATTAACATCCATCACATTTCCAACAGTAATTCCAAAATACAAGTATCAACGTAATTAGGAAAGGTGGAAAAGATATTTTGTATTCACCTTCTCCTTTAATCCATGCTGTAGTAACAGCTATGACATTCCAGAAAAGACAAAGGATCAGTCCTGCACAACACCAAAATTTATCACCAAATCAGGGGCCATCTTCAATAACTTTGATCAAAAGATACATTAGAGGAAAAGAAACAAGTCAAACTTTTCAAGTTGGATGAAAAGATTGTGACGTTACCAAGTGAAAACAACAACAAAGATATGTTAGCTTAAACAAGCAGGCTCCTCTTATGGTAAATAGAGGAATAACAAACTGGAGATATAAACTTTTGCCCACATGGTTAGAAAAAGCTCAAGCTTTCATCAAGTTTCCAGGAAAGTGGAAACTAAAGAAAACGTTTCTTTGAGGTGCCTAAAATCCGGTCTGAAGCCATCACTGTACATCTTAAAATATTCATGCTCTGAATTAATTTAATAAACAGTGTGCATAATTTATAAATAGGGGTGGAAGCAATAACGGTAAGTAAATAAAACGAAAATAAAATCCCGACAGAAGTTTTTTTTTTTTCCTTGCTCAATAAATGTTTTTACAACAACTTGAGGAAGCACAGATAACAGGATCAAGTCATTTATTAATACAAGTGAGTAGCACTGTAGTACATAGCAATCACCATATAAAAACTTATAAAATCAAGCAATCATTGGCATACCTAACCATGTCGAGAATGCAACATACTGAATTTTTTGTAAATGAATTGGTATTTCTTTTGCAATATCATGATGGATGATTGGAAAGAAAGGTGGCCAATTCTTCTCTTCAATAACAATTCCAGCTGCATAATAAAAGGAAAAATGAATGACTATATAATTCGCAACTGGTGCAGAAGGAAGAGAACCACCTATACGGATAAGTGAATAAGGGGAAACTCAAAAGTTTAGCTTTAAGAAAATTAAAACAATAATCTGACAGTTGATTAGATACGAGGAGGTCACTATCTAAGAGAAAAATATAGAACATGCAGGAATGCTCACCACGAGCTGCAGCTTCTTCTCTCCGTTTTATGTCCTGCACAAAAGTTTAGAAGTCTTTTAAATTAGTAGGGGATACCTATAAAAATGATATACTTTTAAAAACAAAGTCAAGTAAGAAGTTAGAGTCCCACTTTTTGATTTGATAGGTGAAGACAACACATGAGTTATGCTTACGAACAAGATATAACCTATGATCTCACATTCCACCTTTGTGTATTAGGGAGGACATGTAGAATCCACCAAACTGTATATACCAGGACACAGAAAGGTTATATCCTACATAACAAATGGTGCACCTAATCCATGTAGAACTAGTTATGTCTCATACTAAGTACTTGGGTATGATCATGCCTAAATGACTGACCTAACCAACGCTCATGAATCCAAATAACAGAACTTGATAGAAACAAACTCAAATCCCTCAAAAACTATAATGTCAGAACTGGTAATTCAGCTTAGATGTGACGAAAGAGCCCTGTTCATGGCCAAAAAAAGCACAGCCACCCATTAAGTGTGACTCTGTAAAATGTTCGTGAACTCAGAATTCAAATTTTGCTAACAGATATACCTTCTCACGCCTTATCAACTCCGCTTCCTTTGCTTGGAGTTCCTTCTCTTTCTTTCTCAAATCCTAAGTTAAAAACACTACAATTAGATAACCAATATAACAATTTGTAACAAAATACCAAAATAAAGACCCGGTCCCACCGTAGATGAGTCCATAGGAATATCAATTGTAGCACCTCGACCATAATTGAAATCAACAGGTTCCGGAGGAAGAGGAGACAACCTTGAGTCTTTGGCTGGTGCAACACCTCCAGAATTCTGAAAATTTATTTACACAGATACTTGAGAACCCAAAAGTTCACAACACTGCTCTCCTTTTTTTTTCTTTTCGTTTTAGGTCAAAAGGGGACAAACAAAATAAGAAATGACATATGCCAGCAGGTAAGGAGCCAGACCGGTATTTGCTTCTTAAGTGTAAGATACGTTTGTTATAACCGTTTGATCATCCTTACTATATAGTATATACAGAAGAAATCATCAAATATAACTGGTTCATCTTCTCAGAAGGGGGCACTCAAAAGAGTTGGACGGGAACAAACCCCACAGAAACTTAAAATAGCATTTTTAAGGGGGGAAAAAACAGCTTCAATGAACAAATTTTTAAGAGCAGATGAGCTTACTGTTGTATAAAAAGCACCCCCACCATAGTTTGACTGGCCTGACGCTTTACCCCTAACTCCTGGGTCCTAATTGTAATAATAAAATAGAAATTGCATTAGAGTATGAATACAGTAATTAAAAAAAAAGAAGAAGAAGAAGAAGAAGAAGAGGACATCAAACCACCATCAGACATATATTTAGATATTAAGAACAACTAAATTCCATGCAAATATTTAACAAAGTACAATCACATAGATATGAATTAACTTACGAAATATCTAATTCCATATTTCACAAATTGAAAAAATCAATTCTTTCATCATTATGATATATAGAATTTTTATTTTTCGAAGGAAATGATATATAGACATTAAGAGCAACTAAATTCCGTGCAAATATTTGACAAAGTACAGCACAATCACATAGATATCAATTAACTTACGAAATATCTAATTTCATATTTCACCAATTGAAAAAATCAATGCTTTCATCCTTATGATCCTTAAACAATCAAAAAGACCGTTATATAGCTGGACTCTGAAAGAACAATTAGCTCATAGTTATGGTTACCTCGCATCAAAATATTAAAACCATAGAAAATAGTACTAGTTGACACAAATTATTTTTGACAGTGATAACCGTATGCATAAAACTCGAATTAAAACTTGAAATCCAAGCAATAAATGCCATAGAATTCAAAATTCTCCATATCCAGTCTAACGAACACATAAAGCAGTCGAATTCACGGAAAAAAGAAACCGAAAAAAGCATAATCAAACTCGTGAAATCAACCAGACGCTTTTGATCGGAGACGAAGAAAAGTCAACCGCCATAGGTAGAAGCTCAAACCAAAATTCACCAAGTTGTCGATTCCGTACAAAAATCGGCGAAGAAAAACAATAACTCGGAGCAAAGACTTACAGAAAAAGGATTGACTTCTTCTTCTTCGTCGAAAGGGTTGTGATCGTAGCGGCCCGCCATGGCGAAAGGAGACGAGAGGTCAGTTCTAGCTCACAGAGAGAGAGAGAGAGAGAGAGAGAATAATCTGAGAGATCTCGGACTGTAAGGAAGAAGCTTGAGAGAAAAGGAAATGATAAAAATTCAGGAGAAGAAAAACCAGATTTCTTAAGGCGCTTTTTTTTATTTTTTATTTTTTGTCTTTCCCGCAAAGTAATATATGAACAGAGTCGCAGAGAGACGAAGTTCTAGAAAGACAAGATAATTAATAATAAGTATTCGTTGGTTTTATTCGTATCGATTGTCTTATTAGTCTAGAGAGAGAAGTTGGACTATTTTTTCGGTCGGCTTAATGCACTTTCAAAGTTTTAAGCGGAGACAGCGGGAGAAAGTCACCAACTCCACGGCTGGCGGCTGTTTTTTTTTTTTTTTTTTTAATATTCTTTAATTTTATTTTTGGGTACCTTGTTTTGTCGTTCTTCAACTTATCGCATGTTTATAATTTGTCTTTTAAACTTTGTTTTTACCAAATTATATCTTAAATTTTTAAATTTATAACAAATTACCTTTATTAAGATACTAGTCTTTTAACTGAAATAGATATATAATTTGCACATAAATAATTGATTAATGACCTCAGTAGTCATTTGTATGTATCTTAACTTGGGTCCTTTTGTGATGACTTCGGTATATCGTGTTGATTTACAAGTCTATTGTAACTTTTATTGCTTGTATGTTCGAATTTTGCAAATTCTAAATCAAGTATGCAAGTTATCGGTATTTCTTTAAAATTCATAAGTACATCATAATTTATGTAACTCCAACATTCAATGTTTGCAAACTCTAATATGAAATTTACAAGTTATCGCATTTTTGACAAAGTGTTAGGAACTTTTCTCCCGTTACCATAAAAGTTCTCTTTAACCCATTGATTGTATTATTAACTTTAATCAAATTTGTATCAAAAAAATTTTTGAATTAACTTAGTTTTAAATATAAATTTAGGCTAACGTCCATAACAAAAAATCTTCCATACGATCAAGTAATGATGTGTGAAAAAATCATATGTTAATTTCAGTCAAGAAATAGGCATCATTCTTAATGGGGTAATTTGCTATAAATTTGCAAGTTTAAGGTACAACTTGTCAAAACTAAAAGTTTAAGAAACAAATTATTAATATGCCATAAGTTAGGGTGTTTTACTTATGTACACCAATAGTCCCTAAGAATATGCATTTCTCTCACTTTAATCTATGAGATTAATTTTTAAAAGTCTACTTTTAAAATTCTAACTCTCTTGAGATTCATAAATATATTATTTTAATTAATAAATTGTCTATTTTCAAACAGAATCTAACATGAAGAAGTCTAGAATGGAGCCAATTAACTTGTCTTGCTTGGTTGAATTCTCTCCTAGATGGCACATGACAATTTTGAGAGAATTAAAAAGAATAAGAAAAATAAAGTAATTTTGAAAAAAATCTGAAAGGTAAAAAAAAGATGTGAAATAAAAAAGGACAACTTATAAGAATATCCCTCAAATGCCCCAACTTATTAAAAATGTATCCTAATATATTATTTATTAAAACTGCTCTTTTATTAGAAATTAGTGAGTTATTAAAAGTCTAAGTTACCCTTCCTTTTCACTCCTTCATGAGAGAATAGAGAGAGAATTATGGTTTTTAATTTTTAAGATTGAATTATAATGGGTAAAATAATCAATTTGTAATTAATGTTTTAAAAAATAAAATCAAAAAATGGACAGTTTTAAAGAGTTAAAAAGACGAGGACATTTTTAATAAGTGGTGTCTATAAGAGAGCATTCTACGTAGTTTTCTTAATAAAAAAACCAAATTGTGTTATCATTCCAAATCCAAATTATTTTCTTTTGTTTTGTTTTCTTAAATTACTTTTTTCAAAAAAAAAAATTTGTTTCTTTAGTTGCTCTCTAGCCCTTTTCAAACCTTCATGTGCCATATTTGTGCTGTATTTTGTCTAAAAAATAGACAGTTTATTAACTGAAGCGTCAGAATTGTATATTTCATAAACCTTAGAGAAACTAGAATCCAAAAGCAAATGTTGAAGACCAAAGTAAGAAGAGTGGAAGCATATTCTTTGGAGCCATTGGTGCAAACTCCTTTATTTCTTGGGGGTAAATAAAATCTATCCGCCTAAAATTATTTGTTATTTGTAAGTTGGACTTTAATTTTTTAATTTAAGTATTTGGGATCCTAAATTTAATGATTCTTTACAATACAATCCAATCAAATAGAAAAAACATTTATTGATTACAAGTATAATTAAGGTCCAAAAATTTGAAGCGTCAGATTTCAACCTGCCAATAAAGAAAAAATTTGGGTGTCATTTGTATTAAAATCTTAGGGCTTTTGCCATTAATGTATATTCCTTAGCTATCAGATCATAATCGAAATAGTTTTTCAAATTTGGAATTTCATTTGTTGCAATTAAAGATTTGAAGTCTAACTTGCAAAAAATCGTTAAATTGAGAATCTGCCAGTGCAATTAACCTTTTTTTAGGTGATGCATCAAATATTAGGTACGATTTGTTTTCTTATTATTTTACATTAGTTGAAATTTTCATATAAAGGTGACGATAATTATTTTGTATAAAAAAAAAAAAAAAAGGAGTTTGGATCATAATTTGCCACTTTGTTTTCTTAAGGATACGGAATTCCTTTCAGTTGTTGGGGCTCCAAAAATATCATTTCAGAAAAAGAAGACCGATCTTTTGCCTTTGCTTTGAGAGAAAAAGGCACGATAGCACAAGACATTGAAGAAGACGTGTTATCTGATTTTATTTATTTGTTTGTTTGTTTTGGTTTACACCTTGTTGCTTGTTCTTCTTGCTTCTTGTTCATTCATTCATTCATTATGTATATATTTTATATATATATATATATATATATATATATGTTATGAATGAGTTGTATGACATTCCTCCCCATATTATTTATTGAGTTCTAGCATAATTATATTATCCACTACGTAGGAATTCAAGTTCCTTCAAACAAAAGGCCAAGAAGAAAAAAGAAATTGTAGCAGATTTAAGGAAAAAAAAAAAACATCTCAAAGTGAAAAGAGGTCTCTATACTGAGACATTGTACTCGTTGGTTCCTTGGTTTGAGTAATGAAACATTGTACTCTTGATAGTGACTTCCTCTTTTATATTCTCAAAGCTATCGAAACAATACAAGATAGCTCTCTCTTCGTACACCTCAAAGGTGGTTCAATCGATTATATACATACACATATTCATATACATATAAACATACATATATATATATATATTTATATATATATGAACAACAAGAAGTTGTTCAATTGGCGTCCGTTTGTGCAGGCCAAGGAGCTTTGGTAATTGGTAGTCCTTTTGTCCCGTTTTCATTCGTTAGCCAAGTCGTTTTCAGTTTGTGTAATCCTTGTACTACCCACTTCAACTGAACTGTAACATTATTATTATTTTTAATATCGCTTGAAATGATTGAGAGTTTCTTTTGGTAGTCCGAAACATTATTGGGCTTAGTACAGAAGTTAACAGCCCAAAACCAAAACTGACCTTGCGAGGTAAACCCATGTGGGTTGTGTGGTTCTAGAATTTTGAACCATGAAAGCTCTCTTTTTGGAGACATCAAAAAAACAAAACAAAACAATATAAAAAATAAAAAACGCTGAATTCAAAGAAAAGATGTCTAGCCCTTTGACCGTCGAGAACTTGAAGACCCAGGTTTTAGCCCTATTTATTATATGTTGCACTAGTCAAATGCCAAAATGCACTGACAAAAGTAATTCCCTCAAGAGGATGGACAAATTAAAGTGTTATACATATTAGAATCTATATCATCTTCTTTGAAAAATGATCCTTTGTTATCAAAGGTTCAGCCAATGAGTAACTAGACCAAGAAGTTGGACTCTATACAGGGAAGAAGATATATATACTAAGAGCGAAGTTGAACTCTATATAGGTAAGAAGATATATATGCTAAGAGCAAAATTTATGACTATTCAAAATAAATGAAATAATTAAAGAGCGATTCAACAAATGCTAGAGGGAGAAACTAGCAGGGGAAACTAGAGGAAACTTGCTGGGAATGATAATGGACCAGAGATATGGAAGGAAGCAGTTGTAAAGATAAAAGCTTCCTTGTTGGTTGCGTTTTCGTTTTCTGAGTCGTCGTACACTTTTCAATGGAAATGGATCTACCCAGTTCTCATCCTCTTCGACTGCGCGATTCCAACGCTCCTTGAAGGCCCGAAGTCCCCATGTCGATTGCCTCCTAATCTGCAACGTACAACAAATTCAATGCGCTACTAATGAGTTTGTTGGTTTTCTGAAGACGACACCAAGTTCAATTTTTCCCATAAGCCAGCAGTTTGGAGCTAGAATAAAATGTAAAGAAGAACATCCAATCCTGCTCATTTTAAAGATTCACTGGCCTTAGGTCAGTTCGCATGTCAGCTGGAGCACCGGGCCTCTGAGCAGCGTCAAGAACAAAATCATATATCAGAATGACAATTGCGGTGTGCAATTTTGGACAATAAAAGAGCAGTCCTTTTTTTAGTATAAATAAAATGAGCGGTCGATTGTTTCCACTGAAATTTAGCTACCTTAGCGAACTCCTCGGAATTTGAGGCCTGCAGAAAGGAGAGAAGAATGGATTTTTGTGAAAGGGGCAAAGAGACAAACGTTAGGCAAAATTGATAGATAAATAAAACAGCATTAGCACTATATAATTTATGCATATGCATCCATGTGCACTTAGTATGGAACCACACGGGAATACGCAATGCAATTTGCCATCTCCATGGTCACATGCAAAATGGCCTATTACTAATGTTGTGTCAGGTTAAACGTAAAACAACTCATCTTCTTCCCGGTGGAGCCAGCGCCTCCCGAAGTTTGTATGCCCTTATGAATAATGTATTCACTATTAATGACTCCAACCTTCTTTGTGCGATCACCCTGCAAATGCCATATTTAGCTTTGATTTGAGCTAACTTGTTATTGCAGAAAGTAGTTACAGCAGAACCAAAACAAATGAAAATACTAGATGGAGGCAAAGGAAGCCGTCAAAGCAATGAAGCTTCATTCAAAGATGGAAAAAGCAGGACGCAGACAGTTTATTAAACAAGACGAGTACTAACACGCTTCTAAAGCTCCTTAGAGAGAGAGAGAGAAATAAAAACATCAACTTTTTTCGAGTAAATTGCAATGTTTGACATGGGAATAGTTTTTGCAGCTGAAAGGAGGGATAACATGCTGCCAGTTCAAATATGTCTTTCATTCTTCTCTTTGTTCTTCATCCCTGACTTTTTTTTTTTTACCATACTTTGAGTTTCAGCAAATTGCCTCTTATTATATGGAGTTTCTTTTAAATGAAGAAAAACATACTCATAGGTCTCTAACTAAGATGTTGAAAAATGGCCGAAAACAAGCAGGTTTACTCTTATCACATGAACTTGTGTAACGCGGGAATGTCTACCTGTGCACAGTAGCCAAGTTTCATGTCCATTCCCCACTCATGAACAAGGTCATTCTGAGAAAGAAAAAAGCAACTGTTTAACAAATTTAACAAAGATACCACAAATTGTACATGGCACAACAATCATAGAAAAGTGTTCTAGCAACAAAGCCAACATGAAAAAGTCACATTTGCTAGACTACTTCCTCAGTAATACAAGCAAAAGCTGGCGCATCATGGGATGCCATAGATGTAAATTACCTGTATAAGATGCCAAGTACAGCGCCAAGCAGCTTTCGAAAATTCTGGAGACATACATTCCACAAATCTACAGAGCCAAGAATAAGTGCTATGACCATCTGTGGAAATCCGTAATCTCTATCTAAACTCTAGGGATTAGTTGCTAAAATTAGTTTAGTTTGTTTCCTAGAATAAAGGGATATTGGTATTATTTTACCAATCTCCAATTAGTTTTTATTTTTCTTATTACAATTCCTTGTTTTAGGCTGATTATTATCCCTTGATTTCAGGAAGAGATTTGCTCGTCCTTCACTATTTATTCTATACAATTCATCAGCAAAATAAGAGTGAATTATTCATTCAAAATCTCCTAATTTTTCATGGCATCAGAGCCAGTTGTTTGAAACACTAAAATTTCGTCTCTAACTCTCCAAGTCTCCGATGACCAAGTACGGCATGGCCACGGAAAGCAAAAACCCATCCTTATCAGAAGTGACCTTTAATTTGAAAGCACCCATCACCAACAACTATGGCATGGTAGACGGTGTTCCTCTCCAAATTACAGGACACAAGTTGAACGGGAATAATTACCTCCAATGGTTGCAATCCGTTTTGATGTACATCCATGGAAAAGGAAAGGACGATTATCTCACTAGAGAAGTTGTTCCTCCAGAGGCCGGTGATCCAAAATTCAAAACTTGAAAAATTGAAAACAACGTGGTAATGTTGTGGTTAGTCAACTCAATGATGAACGAGATTGGCAAAAATTTCCTACTCTACAACACCGCACATGAAATTTGGGATGCAGCGAAAGAATTTTTCTTCAGCAAGGAGAATACTGCTGAGGTATTCGAAATTGAAACCAACCTTTATGGCCTTCGACAAGAGAACTTCTCCGTCACCTAGTACTACAACCTTCTTATCCGACAGTGGCAGCGATTGGATGTACTCGAAGAACATCAATGGACATGTGCAAAAGACTCGAAGAAGTTCAGAGAAATTGTAGAGAAGAAAACAATTTTTAAATTCTTGATGGGACTCAACAAGAATCTCGATGAGGTTAGAGGGCACATACTGAGAATGAAACCCTTACCAAACATCCGAGAAGTTTTCTCCAAGGTCCACCGAGAAGAAAGCAGGAAGAAGGTGATGTTGGGAGAATTTTCTATTGCTTCTGTCACAGAAAATTCTGCCCTAGCTGCTCGAGGAACTCAGCACAACAACAGTGATAACCGATAAGAAAAGGGGAGACCATGGTGTGACCACTGTCGGAAACTAGGGCATACTCGCGAAAATTGCTGAAAAATCCATGGAAAACCCGATGATTGGAAGTCCACAAGATCAAAGCCTGATAAAGAAAACCGTGGCAATCAGGTCTCTATTAATGAAGGAGCCCTTGCCACCGAAACAAGCGCTTTCAACAAGGAGCAAATTGAAACCCTGCAGAGAATGTTCTCACAGCAAGGTCTTACCAACAGTACAGTTGGAACAGGATTTTTAGCACAGAAAGGTAATTATCTAAATGCTCTAATTGTAAAATCAAAAAAAACAGGTCCATAGATTATAGACTCTGGTGCATCAGATCACATGACAGGAGATGCCACATTATTCAACACTTACAACCCATGCAGTGAAAATTTTATAGTAAAAATTGCTAATGGATCGATCTCTAAAGTTGTTGGAACATGTTTTATTGTTGGAACATGTTAAAAACTGACAATGCAAAATAATATTTTGAGACAGTTCTTGGGAAATATCTTGAAAGTCAAGGGATCATACATCAAAGTTCATGTGTCGATACACCTCAACAAAATGAAATTGCCAAAAGGATAAACAAACACCTCTTAGAAGTGGCTCGGTCAATTATGTTCACCACACATGTTTCAAAATTTTTCTAGGGAGAGACAGTCTTAACAGCCGCTTATCTAATAAATAGGATGCCTTCTCGAGTCTTGAACTTCCAAACACCGTGTAAAGTCTTTCTTCAATCCTTTCCCAATACTTGTATTCTTTCTACTCTACCATTGGAAGTCTTTGGTTGCACTGTGTTTGTTCACATACATGCCCAACATAGGACTAAACTTGATACAAAGGCACACAAATGCGTATTTGTCAGATACTCATCAAACCAAAAAGGGTATAAATGTTACTCCCCAATCACAAGAAAATTTTATAACTCCGTGGATGTCTCTTTCTTTGAGCAACAACCTTACTACCAAACTGATATTCAGGGGGAGAACTTTACTCAGGAATATCAGCTTTGGGATGTTGATATCTTGAATTCATCCGGTCCTCCTGGTCCAGAGCCACCAAAGTCATCTTCATCTCAGACAAATCAGAGTCTAA
>CAMOHE010026511.1:4777-15740 GCA_946598075.1 Artocarpus hirsutus | reverse complement strand
TTGGGTAGGTTGTAATACAATAAATCAAGGCATGTAAGATCTTAACTTATTCTTTTATTTCTGGACTGTAGTTGTATAGTAATATTGTCAGTACTACATGTGTGTGCACAATATGTGGGCCAGTGGGACCCATACTCATTCCACCTCATATTTAAATATTTTAATGTTCTTTTTATTTGCTTAACTATTATAACAGTTTATTCTATTTCCTTAATTTATTCTATTTGAACGATTTTAAAATTGTCTCATTTTTATTTATAAATTAAATTCTAAAACCCTGTTTTTAACTAAATTTTTATTTAATTAACTTAACTAAAACACCACGTCATCTTCCGTACTCCGGGACGTGACAAGGTGTTTAAGTCTTTTGAATAAAATAACCTCCCCCAACTTTCATGTGTGTTTTTTCCGTCCGAACCATGATGCCTACAATCGATTTTAGTCACTTTGCAACCATTGTAAGAGTTTTGAGGTGTTTTTGTCAAAATTAAAAGTTTTAGGATCAAATTGTCACCTGTCAAAAATCATAGGCTATCTGCGCATATAGTACCAGAGGTTTTATCGCCTTTGTGTGATGTAAAGTTGACAAGTAATGCTGCTTTTGTTCCTCATTTTCCTAATCAAGAGTGCCATACATGTATAATTTTTGTTGTCTTCTGTTCCCCTTGTTAACTGAGTCGCGTAGCAACTACAGCTAATACCTCATCAATAAAATGTGTCGAGATGTTAATTTTGTGGATGTCCACTTTGATATGAGTAAACCAAAGTTTCTTAATGAAGAAAGAAGTTCAGAGGTGAAAATTTACGTTCCATAACCGTATAGTTTGTATGTGAAGATAACAAATACTAAATGCTCGAACAACAGTGCTTTATGACTGCAAGGCTGTTTATGAAGTTCAGAAGTTCATCATTAAGATGTTGACTGAGGCTTGAATGTCCATGTAACATATTTCGAAACTACATTCAATCTTACAACTGAGTTTGACATATAATTTATTGGGAGAACAAGAGAAGTAATATATTTTTAAAACTATTTAAATAATAGGTTTTGAAAATATTTGTAGTAAATAACATATGGAAGATATAGATAATTTATTTATTGTGTAAATAATTCTTATTTATATGATAAACAAGAGGGCAAATAAATTTGCACCTTAAATCTATTTATAATATAAATAAAAATTATTTACACTAAAAATAAAGTTGTAAATAAATTATTTATACCATAAACTTATTATCTATTATAAAAATTTTCAAAAACTACCATCTACTTTAATTAATTTTGAAAAAATACTATTTGCTTAAACTATGTTTCTTCCCTGACACTCTATTTGACATCACATGCACATACAATTAGACGAAACGACAAACAACAAAAGGCAAGGACAGAGTAGGTATAGGTACTCATGTTCTTGCTTGGTGCACAGACCAAATCTAAGCCTTACGGTCGGTCACGCACAAGCAAAAGAATAAATAAACAAATTTCTGAATACATTGAACAATTCATGTTCATTCGCTCTCCTCTCTTCTGGGAGATATCCCTCGTCGAATAGAGCAGTTTCAAATGTTTGACATTTCAATCATAGAAGACGCGCTCTCCGGTAGCAAATAGGTTCCAAAATATGGCTGTCACGAAATATAGAAATGCGGTGACAGATAAGAATGCCTGAAACGATCCCAACCATTGTACAAAATAACCGGTTCCTATGGTGCTGACTATTGCCGCTAATGTCCCAGCCGCATTCGAAATTCCTGTTAACAGAGACAGTAATTAGCCTGGCAGTTTTAGGAATGAATCGCCATAAGCAAATTTCTCATTTAGCAGATCGATCGGCATGCTTCAAGAACATACCGTGGAGAAATCCAGCACACTGAGGAGCAATGTCCTGAATCCAAAATGTGCAAGTCTCATCACACTTGAGGCAAAAATAGTTGGTAATATATTCTGGTTATAAAGGTAATATATCGTGTAACAAAAATGGTGATTTTGATGACTGGATGTAGCCTTACTTGCATATTGAGGAGAAAGCCAGCTTGGCTGAAAGAGCTTAGGCTCAAGGCTATTGTCATGAGTACAGCTGCAACTACAGGTGTTTCCGCATAATTCAAGCACAGCAATGCCACCCCAGGCCCAATGAAGCCAATGGACTATTCGAAAATCAAAAGTATATGTCAGCTTTGTGAATATTACAGCACCCCAGTATTTATTTCAGATAGACCCTTACACCACTATGATTTTGTTTAACTGCACATACCCCAAGCATTTAAAACAAATTCAAGGATAAAGGTTGGTGCATCTCATATACATTAACTTCGTAATTCAATTTTTTTTGTTCGTTTAATGTATATAGATATCTGTTCAAGCAGAGAAACAATCTTTTCAAGAAAAAAGAAAAAAAACATAGACGAACAAGGTTTGAAATTAAAGAGTGAATGTATAAGATTTACTTTTCATCTCGTCTTGGATTTCTCTTTCATTTATTATGTCTTTTCACTAGTTTCTGGCCAGTAAATTCATGTCGCGAGAAAAAATTGCAGCAGTATGAAAGCTTCACAAAGAGTGTCTAACAACCAAAAAAAGTGGTAAAGGAAGAGAGAGAGTAGAATAAAGTGTTCAAGGAGGGTCTGGGAGATTTGAGGCAGGAGAGGAAAAGTGGACGACGGGCATCGGCTTTGAAGAAACTGGGTGTCAATATGATTCCCCATATTACAAATATATACAAATGCTTCAGAAACTGGTTCAAAAACCAAGTTTAAATAAGCGAATATGTAGAATAGGGACTACCACTATTTAATTGCTATTTTTGAAGACACCCCGCTGGTTTATAGCAAAACTTCAATCAAGACAATAACAATAACAATAACAATAATAAATCTTTGGTAAAATTAGGCAGTTCCATTTAATTGAAGAAAGGAAGATGTCAGAAAAGAGAAAAAAGAAAGGGATCAGCCCTCATTTGAAAAATGTTCATTTGTCTCCGGTGGGGATCTTACACTTTATAGGTGCAGCCTTGTTATCTTATGCTAGTTTTCTTCATTAATTGTAACCCATTATTTTGCACCTACAATGTCATCAGGCACTGGACTCCATATCGGACAACATGGTTTTTTAGTAATGAATGGCACTTTCAAGATTTTACCTGCATGATCTTTCGAACTAACGTTAAAGAGTAGCCTTTCTTGATTAAGTAATCTGATGTTGCACCTGCAACATAGCCGGAAACTGCCATTGTTCCCCATGGAACCGCACTAAACCATGCCGCTTGCCTCAAGTTCACATTAAACACCTGTATTAGCCGAGAAGGATCAAGATAAAGGGAATATTACAAAGCTAAATATTTTGCAACAAATGGTTTACAGTTTACCAAGATATATATATATATATATATATATATATATACACACATAAAAGAAGATGACATTTACTTACAGTCTTGAAATAAACAGGCATCCATGAGAGAAGAACGAAGTATCCCTGCAATATTGATCACCTTTAAGAGAAGTTTCATATCTAAGCCTACAAAATTTTTATAATCTATTAGAAATCTAAGCAGTCAATAACGGGAGAACTCACCCAATTGTTGGTTATATTGGCAAAAATAATAGCCCATGTTGGTAACTTTGATAAAAGAAGTCGTAGAGGTGGGAATTTGTTGCCATTTACAGGGGAATCAGTTTTCCCAGCTTGGATTAAGCGGAGCTCTGATGCGCTGATAAAAGGGCTCTCTCTTGGATCATTTGAGACTTTAAATGCCCATGTTAACAACCACAGCGTCCCAATAGAAGAGAAGAGAATGAATGGGCCTGAAATTCCTACTGATGAAAGCATTATTGGAGTAAGTAGTAACCCTATAACGTTGCCGAGATGAAATCCGGCCATTGAAATTCCAACAGCACTTGCTCTCTCTTGGCTGGGAAACCACCTGCCAAAATCACCAGAATAACACATTCACTTATCTAAAGTACTGGTTCCTTATCATACAGATTTCAAAAATATTCCCCACTAAATGGCTGGCTCAGGAGCAAGTTACCCCTATGTGATACTTAGCTCACGTGTCAATGTATAATTTTTTGCTTAAAGCAAAGCTAAGCTAGAAATTACCAGTAATGCAGTACCCGAATCTCAATCAAACTTTTGGCGTCTCATTCTATGTTCAACTAGCATATTCACGCACATTATCTTGAACATTCAAATGAGCATGATAAGTCATAAATCCAGCTACATACTTTAGATGGAGTGACATCAACAAAGTAGTTGGACAGGAAATAAGACGACAAAATTTGATAGAGGATCCTAGTTCAACGCAGGATTTACACTCAACTTGTACTGAAACAGCTCAGTGATACTCCAACAATCTGCAGAAACAATTAATGAGGAATTACCTGGACAAAAGTGTGCTCATGGAGGGCAGGGCCACACCTTCAGCGAGCCCAAAGAAGGCACGAACGGCCAAGAGGCTTGCCGTGGAGTGGTTGGCAGCCCATGGAGTTAGGAGAGTAGCCAAAGACCAAAAAGCAACACCCCATGCCATCACTCTCTTTCCTCCAAATCTGTCCACTAATGCCCCTCCAATTACTGAAGAGAATATATATCCCCACAGAAACGATGACTGCAAATTAGATCAATCCACGCTTAAATTTGACATAAGAAATGGTCGATGAACACAAATAAAAATGCCGAAAGGAAGAAAAAAAAATCATCGTTTTTGGTTACTAGGAATTGGTAACCGAAACTAATAATTTCCACTAGAACCAAATGTGATTTTAGGCATCTTTTAAATGTGCATATGTTCAGAAACATCGCTTTTTGCATACAATATTTTTCCATATTTGATAATCTAAAACAATTGAAGATTGTACGGAGCACAAGTTTCTCAATTTAATTTAAGGCGAATGAATGGCATGGTATAAAAGTTGAGCACCATTCTAAACTGTGATATTTTTATTAATTTTTATTAAACTGTCATATTTTTGTTAGACTGATATAATTTTAATGAAATCTTTTGTATCCTACTCATAGGTTTCAGTTTCTACAAAAAAATTTCCATAATCTAATAGGAAGTTCCAACTTGCATTTCACAACGCAATTTGGGTTTGGGTTTGAAAAAATGCTGGTGGACTCCCTTATCAATGTGTAGTATGATTCATCATTAGTGGCCCTAATGTTGTTCTTTGAGTTTGCACAATTAAAGTGAAAAGGAAAAAATTTTCCTGTGGGGCTCAAGTAATTTTGCACACCTCCCACCACCAAAGACTAAGATGTTTGGGAGTATTAGTTAGAACCAATTTTAATTGAAGCTATTAGAGTATGTAAGAGCTTTATAGTTGGCATATTTTTTTCTTGATGCTGTAGGGTATAAAAGCTCTACAAGATAGTAATTAAAAGTTTTGGTTCTAACTAATATTGTTAAACACTACATTGAAAAGGGGCAGAGGATGGTAGTTGGAGGGTCCCGGCAGAATTGCTTGTTCTGGCCCTCGATCTCAAGAAAAGTGTTTTATTATTTTTTTTTTATTGGAAAATTTGAGACCACTAAAGAATCATGGATCACGGGGATCAACAGCTCAGCCTCAGCCCAAGAGGCGGCGAATCGACAGCTCTAAAATTTCTCAACTACCCAAATACACAAACTCACAACCACCCTTCTTACTCTTACTTTTCTTTTTCTCTCTCCCTTCGGTCAACTTTCTTTACCAATTCCACTTCCCCTTTCACATCATGAACCACTTCTATTCTAACAAGGAACCAAAACAACCACAAGCTGAAAATTAAGTTTTTTAACCCATAGGACAACTAAACCCCTTGCCATACGAATATAGAAAAGTGTTTAGAGAAAAGAAAGAGCAAATTCATGCTTCATTGAGAAAGTCATAAATTATTATTCATCCTTTAAATCATATTGTCACACATGGTTACACGGTTCTATGTGATTGATTTGTTGAAATATTAGTTGTGATAACCTTTTTGGTCAAGTACCACCGTAGATTTCTTTTTCTTTTTGGTAATATTTGAGATCAACTCCAATAACATTATTTTTGATGCAAATTATAGGGCAAGTGACATCATTCGGATACAACGTTTAGAAGGATTCCCAACGTTGTTACTCCTTTTGTTAGCCGATCCCAAAATTCACATGTTGTTTAGGACCGTCATAAGCAAAATAGCATGACATAGTACGAAAAAATTGATGATCACCCGGTTAAAAACTAGCTATATATTTTTTTAAACCTTATCAAGGAATTCTCCCCACTATGATTAAACATGTCAATATTTGACCAAAAAAATAGTTGTAGCAACTTTTGAAAAGTTATATTCAGCAAAAATAAATCAATAAATAAATAATACTTTTGAAAGGTTATAAGAACCTTCACCTAAAAATATCCTATTGAAAGCACATGTCTTTGGATGTTAGAAAGGGTAGCATCTGAAAATAAAAAGGACACAAAAGTACTAGACTGGCAATAGATGAAGAAACAGCAAATTTGGAAAGGCCAAAACTGAGTCTGTATTGTATCCGAAGAAATATACAAAATTTGACAAGCTTGATAGAACCAAATAAGAATCAAACGGTTAAAGCCACATCATACCAAAGGGTATTTTTCTACACCCTATCGAAAAAAAAAATCACAAAGTTATAAACAATGAAATATGCAAAATGATAAAAAGAAAAGAGAAAGCCAAGATCCAATCCTTGCAAAATTAGACATAAAAGTGAAATCAAAGTCGGAGAGAAAAAAAGGAGGAAAACTTCAAAGGAAAGAGGTTCTGTTTCAAAAGTTGGCATAGTCGGTGGTACCTGAACGATTCCTAGGAAAGAGCTGGACCAGCCAAGCTTGGCGGCTAATGGAACGACCGCAACAGACATGACCACTCTGTCGGCGTTACACAAACACATAACACAAGCCACCATAGCCACCACCTTCAACCTCTCCGGAACGTTGACTTTGACTTTCACCTGACCCACTTCTCCTCCTCCTCCTTCTCCTCCTCCTCCTGATCTCCTCCCCACCAGCATTCCTCTCTCTATTCCCTCCGCCGTACATCTCACCTCCAATCTCCTCCGCAAAGCCTCTCTTTCTCTTCCTGTCATCCTCCCAGCACCAACGGAAAACCCATTTTCTCTCCATTTTATGGGCTTTGCTTCGATTCTAGGCTCAAATCCCAACTGGGTTTTTCTATAACTCTTCCATTTTGATCGGGGTGTCAACAGACTAGAAGCATGTGGAGTGAAAGTTGTTGCCGCCATTGTGAGAAAGAGGAAGGAGGAAAAAAAATAGAGGGAGAGAGAAAGGGGAGAGAGAGAGAGAATGATTGTTGTGTGTCAGTACATTGATGAGAAAAATGTTAACCAAGTATTGTAATACGTATATTATATATAGAGAGAGAGGGTGTTGTTGGGTGTGGAAAAGGCCGGTCTTGGAAAAAACTTCGGAGAAAAGGAATTACAGAGAAGGAAAAAGGGTTGTTGGTGATACTCGTGTCGGGAGTTGGTGCCGGAGTCGCTGATAGAAAAAATAAAATAACAAGAAAATACTAGGAAATGTAAGGTGATTTGGTGACGCGTTTATTATTGCTCTGTTCACACGTTTCATTTGGCTATTTAGATTATCTTGTAAATAAATTTTCATATTATTAAAAAAAAATTCAATAAAGTAATAAAGAAGATAATTATAATTAACCTAATTATATAATTAAATCTTTTTTAATAAATAAAAACTAACCATACACACCTATATGTAAAGACAACTTTAATTTTACAGTTAAATGACCAATCCAAAAAATGACAACTTTAATTATATAATTAACCTGATTATATAATTAAATCTTTTTTAATAAATAAAAACTAACCATTCACACCTATATGTAAAGACAACTTTAATTTGAGAGTTAAATGACCAATCCAAAAAATCATACGAAGATACTCTCAATTATTTATCAATTTGCTCATTTTTGGTTAATATTCAACAATTTCATTAAATTACTTGCTCTTTTTTAGGGAGAATTATTTGCTTTTATGTATCATCAATTCAAGGAGTAATATTTACCAAATTATGATAAGTGCTTGTTTAGGTAAATTAATAGATGTAGTAATAAACAAATAACATTTTTCACAAATATAATTAGCAGATGTAATATTATTTTAATAAATTGTAATGAAGGTATATATTTTTAATTTAAAAATTTTCTTTATGTATGAAAAAAATTCAAAAAAAAATAGAGAGATAGAGAAATAAGAATATTAAAATCATAAAAAATGGTGAGAGTGAAAAAATGAAATCAAAGGAAGTAATTATTATAAGGATTGGTTTGAAACAATAAGAAGATGCAACAAATAAATTTAATTATTTCAAAATTATTAGAGAATGCGAAGAGTTAAAAGAGGAGTGTAAATGCAACCCCTCTTCTCGTTATTATTATTGTTGTTGTTGTTCGGAACGAGCAATGCCTGTATCTACTATATCTATGGATTAAGAAAAGGGGAAACGTTCATTAATATGGAGCAGGGCTCTATTTTATAAATTATATTACTAAGTATATAATTGAGTAGGTTATCAAGACCAATAAATCTCTTAAAAATTAAATTATTTCATAAATTAAAAATCGATACAAATAAATAAAAGATTTCCCTAACATTCTCGGTCTCGTTGAGATTCGAATGTGTTTGGAAAGTCTCTAAACAGGTAGCAAGTCTGTTTTTTTTTTTTTTTTTTTCCTTTTTTTAACTTATTAAACATTAACGATAGTAGTTTATAAATCTCACTAAAAAAATGGCTTCATTAAATTTGTAAATTGATTAAAGAAAGAACTAAATTTTTGGAGCAATGTATAAAAAATGCCCTATGAAAGTATGTAATTATTATATTGTCATATTACAATACGTTAGGGTTAATTTTAAAAACGATCTCGAACATTATTCCTAATTTCATTTTGGTAAAGCGTTTCAAAATCAACTCCAATCCAGTTTAGTGCGACAAATTTTCGTTTTATGTAGGTTGATTACTAAAAAATAATTGAAAGTAACACAAAAACCTGTGCAACACGCAGTTGAATTATTAAAGTGGCTTGTAAACGAGTCTTTAAAATCCTAACAAACCATAAAAAGTGCATTTTTTCTCACAAACTCGTGATTTATAAGATAACATGTGATTTATAGAGTGTTTAGGAGTATTGGTTTAAACCAATTTTAATTAAAAATACTCTAGCTATTGAAAGTTTTATATTTAACTCATTTTTTAATATTATAATGTACTAATCAAAAGTTTTGGTTGAAATTAATAGCGTCAAAAGTAAATATATATATATATATATATTATTAAAGTTTTGTTTACTAATTGACACTCTTTAAGAATGGACCAAAGGATTTGACCTAAAAAATTTAGACAAATTTAAGTAAATCAATAAAAGCATAAAATAGATATTTTGCATCCAAAAAATAAACTTTAGGTACTAAAATAATATGTTTTAAAAAACAATAGGTATAATTTTAATAGCTTTTAAATAATAGGTATAAATATGATATTTTATGAAAATATAAGATATCATAATGATAATATCCCCCCTTGGGTATAGATTTTGAGGCAAATGTAGTGACGTAATTAATTTTGTCAAAACAAAACATTTCCCAAAAAAAGAAAATTATTATTGTCTTGTTCGCTAATTGATACTCCCGCGTGGAACCACATGTGGTTGCTCTTGTTGACACAACACATCGTCACCTACCTCACTGCCAAAGTTAGGTGCTACCAACCACTGGATCCAATCCCATCTGGAGGTGAGCAAATTTTCTTTTCATGTATATCCACTATGTGTAAGATGTGAGCTTAAATATTTTTTTTAATATATATATATATATATATGAGTGTGATTTCAATTATTGCTCTTATTTTTACCTCTTGATGGTTATCATTATTTTAGCCATGTGATATAAATAAACAGCCATAAAAAATTTAATATTTAATTAAAAAATAATAATAATTAATGAGCATTGAACTTAGAAAACTTATTTAAATAGAATCTAATTCAAGATACATTTTCTCATTTTTTTAATCTCTTCCTTAATTTTACTTCCATTTTGGGTTAGGTTTATTCCCAATTTTTCGTTTCCCCATTTTCATTCCATGATCCTTCTAAAAAATAAATAATTTATGTTAAAACAAATAACATATTTCAGTTGTTTGGCGATTTGGGAGATATTGGGGAAAACATGATCAAAGGCCTATCTGTTAAAGTATGTTGTATAGTGCTCATTTTAAAAAATAGGATTTCTTAGCTAGATCAATTATTAAGTTTCTACTTAATGGATCTGGTTGACAACCTGTCGGTCATTATGTCTGCATATTGATGATAATTTTTCAGAGAAAGAATTCACTGATCTTCTTCCCATATGTTGGGATCCACCATTTATCATGTGTTTGATAAAGTGGTAGGAACTGTAATTTTTACTACAAACTTAATTATGAACAATATAAAACTCTCACATGTTACAGTAACAATAAAAAAAAATTGCTACAGTATAAAGCTCTCATATGTTACAATAAAAGTAATTCTCACCACTGTTTACTACCACCTTTCAAACACTCTTAAGTTAGTTGAGGAAGTTCAAGAGTTTGATTCAAAGGTATACATGACTCTTGAATTTTTATTTTTTATTTTTTAAGTGCAACATGCCGAGGACCTCTTGTTTATTCGAGGCGCAAGTTTGCCTTTTATCTTAGAACATATAACAGTGTTTTTATTTATTTATTTAACCCATCTTCGAGTTTTCTTTATGCGGTGGGTTTTTATGTCTACTACTTTGTTTCCATGTGCTTTTTTTTCCCATTTCAAAAACAAAAGAAAAAAATCACGGTAACAATTTAAATTTATGAAAGAAAATATTGTAGATAAAAAAAAGGTATTTTAATGACATACGTGTAGAAAATAAAATTTAAGAAAAATGTTAAAAAAGAAGGAAAAATATGA
>CAMOHE010026510.1:0-25704 GCA_946598075.1 Artocarpus hirsutus | reverse complement strand
TCTCAACCCGTTCGTGTCACGGGTCGGGTTAGTGTCGATCTATTTTTGTAAAAATTAACTCCAACCCGACACGAACCCGACCCGTCAACCCATTTTGCCACCCCTACATGCCACCTTGAAGAGAAAACATAGGGGGAAGAAGTTGATTGCGTCATTGTGGGGAAGAAGTTGGCTTGCACAGCCGAAGGGTGGTGGGTTGGCCTCAATGTCGAGGGTGGGAGACATTATTATAATGCCCCTGAATTCTAAAATAAGGCTAGTTGTGTTAAGTTTAATTATTAAATGTACCAGTATAATTTTTATCATTAGTTTTAGTCATTTGAACATTTTATTGCATTTGTTATATTTAAAATTTGATTTTTGGTTTTAAAATATCAAATGACATTTTTATAGTACATTTTCCCCATATTTATGAAAATGCCCTTAGGCCTTTCTTTCTCTTTTTCTTTTTTCTCTTTCATTTCATTTTCACACTCTCTCTCTTTTCTTTGATTCTCTCACGCTCAGCTCCCTCTCTCTCTTTCTTTCTCTCAAAAATTTTGATTTCAAGCTTTATTCTCATAGATTTGGGCAAGGATTGAAGTTCAAATTATCAAGTTTTACTCAAAAAAGGCCATTAAACGTTAGTTTTCCCTTTTTCTTAAAATTTCAAAGTGTTAAATTTCAATTTTTTAAATTTTCTTTGATTGTTAAATTCAAACTTAGTGAGCTTAGATAATGTTTAATCTAAGCTTATAGGACTTGTTTATCATGGATTTAAGCTTTATTTGAACAAAAATCAACTTAATCAAGCTTTTGCATTTTTCTTTGATTTTTAAATCAATTGTGAAATTGAGTTTAAATTTGGAGAAATTGGTTTAAAATTGTTCTATAATGGTTTTCTACACTTTTTGTATGATTTTCATACTGTAGGAATTGAAAAACAGGTTTTAATTTGAATTTTGGGCTTGGGGAAGCCGAAACCCGAGACCTAGAAATTTCTAGAAATTGCCAGTTCAGCAAATCAAACATGAAGTTTGGCATACCGAATTCATGAGTCCGAAAAGCCAGATTCATGTCATCGGCAGGCCGGACTCAAATCAGTTCGGTAGGCCGATTCTAGAGTTCGGTAGGCCGAACTACGCAAGTTCAACAGGTCGAACCAAGATGTTCGACAGGCTGACTATGAACTTAGAAAATTGTATTTTTCTTCTGATTTTCAATGTTTAATGATTTAGAAATGTTTTAAAAGGATTAAGGTTTTGGGTCAAAAAGGCACATTGATAATTAAATTAACATAATGATATTTGTTGAAAATAATTTCTAATTTTAAATACAGTTTTTAAGCTCTTGAATGTTGATCGGAGCTTATGTTGAATTTTACTTGGAGCTTACTTTATTGGATTTCAATTGAGGTAAGACATTCCTATCCTTTTCTTTAGCAGCCCTTTTGTAATTGTTTTGGCCAAATGCTTGATTTATAAATGATTGTTGAAAATGATATCTGTCTTTGATCTTAAAGAATTATATTTTGATAGCCATTTCGATTTCCAAAACCCGTACGGTGGTATTTTATTAAGTTTCATTCAATTAAGTATTTATTAATTTTTGTTAAGATCTTGAGATTAGTTTACAAATGATATTTTTATCTGTAACTGTTATTTTTAAACAACTTGTTTTTAACTAATTATCCTACTAAGCCTTTCACTCACGTTTTCCTGTTTTTAAAATCCTCCTTCCAGGTTTAAAGAGGGAGGAAGATCCCATCATCGAAACTTGGCTCTATGGATTGAAATGGTATTTTATCTGAAACTATGGTACAATACGTGTACTGTACGACTAGTCCCGATGTCGTCATCTATATTAGAGATATATTACAATTTATTCTATAAATGATTATTTACGGTGATTTTGTTATTATTATTATTATCCATATTTTACGATGTCATTTTCATCTTTGTGAGTCCCACCGCGTCATTTATTTCAAAGACAATGGTTTTCAATAAATTTATATTAATTATATGATTTACTGTTATTTACCTACTCACCTTCGTGGCTAGCTTTCACGTGATGGTGAATGATAATAACACCTCGATTGTCCACATTCGTGATATTCACGTGATGGTGATTATCGATGATATTTGATGATAATTAATGATATTTATTCATCTTATGAGTAAATTTACTCTATTTTCCTTACTTTTATTTATTTTTTTTACTTATTCTATTTATTTCCATCTTCATTAACCAAAACTTACTAACCCCCTCCCTGGGCGTCACATTTATGCTGCCATTGGATGAGGGCCAGATCATGTCATCAAAGGAGGGATAGGATCCTGTCGTCATCAACGAAAGAGTGGTTTGTATCAGAATCGTTGTCAAGAGGCGGTTCATGTCAGCGTCCTCATCAGGGAGGGCTTCCGTTAGAGGAGGGGCAAGATGGAGTTTAAAGGAAATGTTTTCAAGATTATTTTCTCCTTAATGAGCTCACTTCTCAACAACCATTGGATCTTGGATCCTTATAACGTACCCTACAGGTGGGGAAAAAGTATCGCACCCCACCAAAGAACCTCAAATGTATGTACGCATGCATGCATGTATGTATGTATGCATGCACATCTAATATTTAATTTGTTTCAATGTTGTACTGAATATTGTCACTATTGTACTGTATTTATTGAGTGTTAAGCTAAAGCAAGCTACACGAACGTTCAATGATGCTACCATATGGAATGAAAAATGTTATCATAACTAGATTGCACTAGATGCCGAGCTTGAGACATTTCCTCTCTCTCTTTATATATATATACATAGGCATCGTGTCCAATTCAGTAATCAGACCAAAGACAAGGCTGTATATAGCTCTTTTTGGCATGGGTGAAGCACCCCCCATAGGCAGCCATTGTGCAAAGGGCAGTTTCGCCAAAGAGGTAAATTACCTGAAAGACAATTGGTGCCCAATGAGCTAAGTTGTCGGTGTGTGGCAGGTTGTGTAAGGGAGGGAAACAATATGGAATTGCGTTAAAGGTTGACTTTGTCATTTCAAACCCTAAGAAAAGAGGTAGATAGGTAGTGAAAAAAGATGTCAAGTACCACTACAAGAAAAACTACATTTAACGACATATTATTTACGACATTTAGTTTTTAAATATCGTTAAAAAATACATATAACGACATCTCCAACAAAGAAGTCGTTAATAACATTTGAAACAATAATTAACGACATCTATATAGATGTCGTATTAAAGGTCTCCTTTTAACGACAATAGTTTAGTGTTGTTAAATTATTTAACAACAAGTAAAAGATATCGTCAAAGCCTTGGAGATTCTACGACATCCTTTATAGACGACATTGGTCAAGATGTCGTCTATAAGAGGTGTCGTAGAATCTCCAAGGCTTTGACGGCATCTCCTATAAATAATTTAACGACACTAAATTATTGTCGTTAAAATGAGACCTTTAATACGACATCTATATAGATGTCGTTAATTATTATTTCGAATGTGGTTAATGACATCTTTGTTAGAGATGTCGTTGTTTGTACGTTTCAACGACATTCAAAAACTATATGTCATAAATAATGTCGTTAAATGTAGTTTTTCTTGTAGTGAGTCCTCTCTTAACCACATGGTGAGAAAAACACTTCATTATGTATACTCATCTTTTATTAAAAACTGTAACCAATTTAGTGAAAAATATAGATGCTGAGAAATTAAAACTTAGCAGGAGGAGCGCACTTAGATGAGTCCATGAACGATATGGTAAGAAAACTTATTAATTGTGTAAATTACTTAAAAGGTAACATTTGTGGTCAAAGAATGTATATACAGCCTGCTGTAAGATATGAAGAAGTAAAAGAACTCGATGAACGATATAATAAGTAAAATATTTTGTTGTGTATCATAGTATTGAATGTAACAGCTTGAGAGGATGTAATTCAAGTAGAGGTGTAAACTGTTTTGCTATAAAATCGTCCTTATTGTGACCTGGATTATTGTTGATTGAAGGCATTCCTTGTAAGGACTTGGTAATAATCACTGGTTGTAACTGTTCTAAAACTGAAAAAAAGAGAGATAAGAAAGTAACATTATTTCAGTACTTGAAAATTTGCTTTGCTTGTGTAACATCGTACTGGTTAGAACATAAATAAAGTAGCAGTGGTACGTAAAATTACGTACTATTAATTGTGCTTGCCAAACTTAAACTCCACCAAATGAATTGTCTTTTTCACAATTTTATTTCTTTTCTTTTCACTTTTTGTTGACCTAGGTTGTCGTAGATGGCAGTTATAGGCCTAAACCCACCCATATAGCCGTTGGATAATCTAGCATACCCTCTTTTAAATCCTGCTGGTTCTTTGTTTATCCAATGGCTTGCAAAGAGGCGTTGTCTTAAGTCTGGCACACAATGAATCGCCAAACTTAAGACCTTTCTTATATTTATAAATATATTTATATAGTTACTATTATATTACCTGGATGAAATAAATTTAATGGCCGTAATAAAATGGATAGTAAAAAATATTCTGATAATTAGTGAATATTTATGCTCTGTCTGTCTGGTAAGAAGAAAAGAAAATAAGAGGGCGGAGAAAACTATAAAGAAAAGAAAAATGTAGAAAAATGAAAGATTTTGATTTTTTTTTTATTTGTTCGGTATGCGAAGGCAAAAAGAAAATGATTTTATCGTCTCGCATTTGGTATTGTAAGAAAAACTAAAGGAATAGAAAAACTACTATTAATACAATTACTATTTTGTTTAAATATTATTTAGTTATTTTCCTAATTTGATGCACAAATTTTTGTTAGAATTTTGATGGAAAATAAGGACAAATTAGTCATCAAACTTTTCCCTCATAAAATTCATTTATATTTAGAGAGATTAATTTTGATGGGGCTCACATGTCATTTCTTCCACCCATTTTTCCTTTCCATTCTAATTTCTTTTTTAACAAACATCCCATCATATCAATTTCTATCCCAAAATCCTTCCAATGTTTTTTTTCTTTATATTTTTCACTCATACCAATCAGAGCATTAATTTAAAAATCTTTTTAAATATAATATGGGTGAGTAACTTATTTGTTACTTACTAACATAGTTTTTTATTTTAAAAATATAAAAAATATATATGAATTAATTTTTTTATATGATTCTTTATATGGTGAAGAGTAATTATTTTTGCACCCATTAAATTGATAGATATTCCTGTTTATTAGAGTTTTAATTTATTTGTTTACAGTAAATGACTCCACAAAATAGTAACATTGCATAGCTCTGCATATGTGCAAGAGAAACAACTTTCTCTCCTCTCTTCCGATGCCCACATAAAGGTTGCAATATTATATTCCAAGTCATTTTTTCTCTCCCATTTCTATAAATTGGAAAGTAAATTCACCGTAATAATTGTAGCATTGGTTTTCTGGCCAGGGGGAGGACGAACGAAAGTTTTTTTTTTTTTCCCCTCCTAAATGTTGCACAATAATGAATATCTAATTTTGCTCTGACAATGATCAATACCTAAGTCATTCTGTTAAGTATAAATTATGTATTTTGTGTTATAAATACAACCTTTTAATTTCTTTCTTTTTCCCACACTCACACTAATGATAGAGAAAAAAAAATTTAAAAAATAAAAAGCAAAAAGGTACAACAATTTTTCAAGATGGGTTAGCATTTGTTGTTATGCATAAAAAAGAAACAGGGGTGGTAGAGCTTGAATCCATTTTTATGTTAGTAGAGCATGAATCCATTTTTAAAGCTTTGTACTAAATGGCAACAACACTAAAAATCACCATAGAGCATTAGTTATTGCAAAAGTGCTAGAAGAATATCTAGCTTATTACTCATGTGCTCAAAATTATAAGGGGATGATCAATAATCCAAATTAAAATAACGATATAAAAATGTTTAGGATGATAAATGTAAAAGAGTTGAATAAGACGTTGGTGTATTTTAATGGGTTTTGTGGTAATTTTATTTAAAATGTCATAACAAATTAAGAGAATAAAATAATTAGTTAATGTTTAAGATTAACAGGTTGCTTAACCTGCTATAGCAGGTCTTATAAACGCTATATCATCAATTTAATAAAGTAATGAGATTATTGTTATAATTAAATCAGTAACAACTGATGAAAACGTAACCGTTTAAAACTTGTCCATATATATATTTATATATATGTTGGTATACAGAAACATAAAGCCTTTAGTTTTAAACTATCAGACTTATATTTGTTTTAACATGTAAATTTTAATCAAATAACTTATACATAACGTAGAAAGAGGTGTGCTATAAAAGAAGGGCAAGACAACCATGAGAAAGACCAAAATTTCGCACTAATTAGGCACTTTCATCTTAACCGTTGGATGAAAACACAATGTTTCAAATCACATACTCGTAAGTGTCTAAATAAACATAACTATATATGATCTTTACATTTTTTTTCTCTCACAATTAATTAAAAAATAAAAGAATTTCAAAAATCACATAAAAGAAATTTCAAAAACAGTCCACACATGGAGGTGGGAGCGGCAAAGTCAACAATCAAAAGGTGAGTCGCAACCCACAGAGGCAAAGGGGTGGCGATGGACAAACAAACAGATAGAGGCAAAGATCGTGAAAGGTGGGCAGCGACGACATCTTGATTGAGATCACGAACCCCTATCGCAATGAAATTGCAATCTTAATCCTAACTATTGTCACGACAGATTAGTGGTCTCTGTTGCGACCTTCATCATCACGATCATGACTGAAGGTGAAATGCCACCCAATTACAGCTGCCATTGCAATCTGAGGCCGCCAAGGGAGACACCCACCCACAAGACTAAGTATTTCCACGTCTGGAGTTGCCGAAGACAGTCCTTGGGGCCAAGGTTTTATTATTTATTTTTCAAATCTTTCTTTTCTGCTTTTTTTTTATAGGTTTTATAAATTTATGTATTAATTCATTTAGGGTTGTTCGGTATCTTTTTTATCTTTTATTTTTTTAAACAGAAAAACAAAAATATTTCTTTTGTTTTATTTTTATTTGTTAAATAAAAAACATACTTGATACCATTTATTTGTTTTTCGTTTTTAAAATAAAAAACAAAAAAGAACATTTAGTAACAATAATTTTTAATACTTTTTGTGTTAGACAAGAACAAAAATATCATAGACTCGATATTAGGGTCAAGGTTAGGGTCAGGGTCGGGTTCTGGGACAAGGGTCAAGTCACACTCCAGGATTAGGACCGGGGTTGAGGTCGAGTTCTAAGACCGGGGTTTGGATCTAAAGCTGAGGTTGAGATCGGGTTTTAGCATTGGGGTCAGGTTCTAGGCCCAGGTTTGAGATTCAAGACTATAGGATCCAAGGCAAGGTCGAGTTACAAAATGGGGTCAGATTTTGGGATCGAGGACTAGGGTCAAGGTAGAGAGCTAGGACCAGGGTTAGGGTTGCGATTTGGGATCTGCGTCGGGATCTAAAGCCAGGGTTGGGATCTAAAGCCAGGGTCGGGATCCAAAGCCAGGGTTAGGATCCAAGATAAGGGGACAGGGTCTAGTTTCGAGATCCAAGATAGGAATCAAGGTCAAGATCTAGGATAGAGGTCAAGGTCGAGTTTTAGGACCAGGGTCACATCGGGATCTAGAACTAAGGTAAGAATCGGGGATCGAGGTCGAGACATGAGTTAAGATCCGGATCTAGGACTGCGGTCAGGGTCGAGTTTTAGGACCGGATAGAGGTCGGGATCCGGGATTGGGGTCGTGGTAAAGATCTAGGGTCAGGGTCTAGTTCTGGGGCCAAGGTTAGGTCGAGATCCGGGACCAGTGTCTACATCCGAATCTAAGGGTTGGGATCCAAATCCGAGGTCAATAATTGCAGTTAGGATCCTAGATCTAGGTTAAGGTCAAGATCCAAAATTGGGGTCGTTTTCAAGATTGGTAGGGAAAGGGATCTGGGACCGGGGTTAAGGTTGAGATCCATGGTTAGGGTCAAGTCAACTCCAAGACTGGGGTAAGTGTCAAATTCAAGGACCAAGGTCGAGTCAAGATCCCGGACCGGTGGCAGGATTAGGGTTGGGATTAGAGACTATGGTCAGAATCCATGATCGAGTTAGGATCTAGGATCAGGCTTGGGATCCAAGTAGGGGGTCGGGAATAGGTTTCAATACTAGGGCCGCAGTCAGGGTCAGGTTTCGAGACTAGGTTGGGGTCAGGTTCTAGGATTGGGGTCGAGGTTGGTATCTGGGACTAGAGTCGGGGTCAAGATCTAGGGTCGAGATCAAAATCAGGGATCGGAGTCTAGGTCAGGTTTCGAGACGTCATAAAATAAGGTTAGGGTCAAAATCAAGATTCGAGATTAGGGTTGGGATCTAAGATCGGGGTCAAGATCTGGGATCAGATCAAGATTAGCGGCTGGGATCGGGGTCAGGTTTTAGGCCCAACTTCAACTCCAGACCCGATTTTGAAACCAAACACCGACCCAATCTTGACTCTAGTCCTGAAGCCCAACCTGCCTCTAGTCCCAGATCTTGACTCTAATCTTGGATCTCGACACTAGTCTAAGATTCTAACACTAACCCTGGTCTTGGAACTTGACCTTAGTATCTGACCCAGACCCCGACCCCAACCCTAATCCTAGGTCCCGACCTCGATTATGGTCTCGACCCCGACCCCAACCCTGATTCGGTCCCAACCTCGACCCCAGACCTAGATCTCAATCCAAACCATAGTCTTGGATCCCAATCTGATCCCAACCCCAACTCTAGTCTCAAAACTCAACCCCGACACCCTCTTAGATCTTGACCCTAACCCTGGTCTTAGATCCCAAAACCCAATCTTGACCCTATTCCTAGATCTTGATCTTTACCTTGGTCTTGGATCCTAACCCCGACCCTAGTCCCAACCTTAACCCCGGTCTCGGTTCCTGACCCGTACCTCGATCCTAAAACCCAAACCCAACCTGACCCCTAAAATTTGTCTCCATCCTTGATCCTAGTTCCTAACCTTGACCCTGGATATCAATGCCAGTTTTGAATTCCAACCCACACCTAATCTCAAAACTTGACCTAGATCCTAGTCTTAAAACTTGACCCCGACCATATCCCTAGATCCTGACCCCGACCTTGGTCTCAGATCCTAACCTCAGTGTTGGATGCCGACCCTAACCCCAACCCTAGGTCTAGATTTGACCCTGACCCTGATCCCAAAACCCCATCCCAATCCTTTATCCCAACCCCGATCGTAATCCCAGATCATCACCCCGACCTCAGTCTCAAACTTAACCTCGACCTCGCCTTGGAACCCAACCTTGGTCTCTACCTTGAACCCGGCCCCAACCTCCACCCTAAAACCAAAACCTAACCCCAACCCTAGTCTAAGATCTTGACCCTACCCTAGTCCTAGAACCCTACTCGGACTGCGGTCTTAGAGCCTAATCCCGACCCTCTCGACCCGAACCTTAGTCCCAAATCCCAACCTCGACCTTAGATCTTGACCCCAACCCTCGACCTTGGCACTAGATCCCAACCTAACCTTGATCCTCAATCCTAACTATAGCCCCAATCCCAAAACCTGACCTCGGCCCAGCCTTAGTCCCAAAACTTGACCCTAATCTTAGTTCCGATCCTAACTATAGGTTTGGTTGTCTTGATCCTAACGTTAGGTTTGGTCCATTGATTTAATCTTGACAATGAGTTGGTTTGAGGACCCGACCCCAATGGCATGTCCTACTCATTTGCCCGACCCCAATGGCGAGTCTAGCTCGTGAGCCAGACCCTAACAATGTGTCCAACCTACAGGCTTAGCCTTGACAACGTATCTGGCTCACTGGTCGAAGTTCGATGATAAGTCCAATCCGCTAGCCTGATCCTAGCTACTTGAATGGCCTAACTCTAATGGTGAGTCTGCTCTGTCAATGGCACCCCATCAATAAGTTCGACCCAACCCCAACGATGTGTCCCACTTGTTGTTCTAACCTCCACAGAGAGTTCAATCTGTAGGCCTGACCCCAATGACGATCTCAGCTTGTCGAACCATCATAAATAGTTGGCAACCTTAATAAATCTTTGGTTGACCACAACCTACGTTTTTGTTTAAAAAAATTTTATAAACAAGAAATTTGTATTTCCATAATTTAAATAAAAAAATTGATAACAATTTAAAAACAAAAAACAAAAACGATGTTACCAAATGTATTTTCAAAAAAAAAGTTTTCACTTTTTGTTTAAAAAACAAAGAACTATTTAAATAAATGATACCAACTGGACCCATCAAGACACAAACATGCCTAAACAAGCCTCTCATTACAAATCTTCTCATAAAAGAAATACCTTATTATCTAAGTTGTATATATACATACATACATACATATATATATATACACACACATTTATGCACGCGCACGTTTAGTAAACGTTGCTCAGACTGCACACATAGCATCATGAAGATTCTCTAACGATGCAAGTATTTTGCAAACATCATATGATGGCTACATTATAATATACAAGCAAGTTCATAATTGGGATATAAAATAAAAAGGTTATTAACACAAACAGTTAAATATTAAGGTCTCTCTCACGTTATACCATTGAGTTTTAAAAATCACAATTTTACTCCTGAATTTTCATGACTCCTCACTTTGCCCATTTCAAAGCTCCTCATTTTGCTCCCTAAACCTCTGATTTTTCATTCAAATAAACATAAATAAACCTATGTGATTCGCACACGGGTCACTTTTAAAAACAAAAATGAGACTTCATCACCTTTAAGTGAGTTTATTTCCGTCTACTTGAACAAAATATCAAAGATTCATGAGGCAAAGTGAGAAGCTTTAAAAGTTTAAGAGTAAAGTAGTAATTTTAAAAGTTTAGGGGCAAAGGGGGAAGTTTTGAAAATTCATGAGATAAAGTGATGATTTTTAAAGCGATGCTTCTATTGAAACCCTTATTCTACTTTTCACACACCCTTTCTTCAACCACCCCTTATACTACTTCTTTCACCCCTCCAAAAATATCAAAAAAGTCCCTACACTTAAATTGTATTAATTGGTCTTCCTTTTCTCACCCCCCAAAAAAAAAAATAAACATACAGTTTTTTCCAAATATTTTTCTTTTTTAGTTTATATGCTAAACGATAGTTTTCTCTTAATTTTTTTTCCTTTTATGAAACCAAACTATGGATTTCAGGAAACAATAATCCGTAGTGAATCGTAAGAGTTTATATATGAATCAAAACTATTTCCTTTTATATCAAATCAAAAAAAAAAAAGGAAGAAAACATAGTCTTTTTTTTTTTTTACTTTTTTATATTGTATTCTTTATATCAAATTAAAAAGTTGTTCCTTTTAGTGAGGCACACAATTTGTAGTTATTTATGTATCAAAATAATTTGTAACGTATGTATAATTATAATTAATATATATATAACAACAATAAAAAATAAGAATTTTGAAAAAAAAAATATAAACCACGTTTTTTTTATAGGAGACTCTTTTATGTTAAAATTCATTTCTATTTTAAAAAATAATAATACACTAATTATTTAGAAGGGAATATCTATTTTTTGAGATAGAACATGTAATGAGTATTTATTTAAAACACTTTTGTCCTTAAAAATAATTTTATTAATAGCAATGCAGTAATAAATACAACTTAATAAATAAGGGCATGAAAAATAAAATGTGATATGTTTAACGCACCCTTTTTAGAGTTTATCGACAAAGTAGAGATATAAAAATTCATGACTTAAAGTGATGATTTTTAAAATTTAAAATCAAATTAGGCGCCATTAATGTTAAAAACCCAAAATTAAGATGACAAATGTAAATTTACATGGTGGGGTGCTTAGTTTTGTCTTTAATTTCTGCTCATTCAGCTCAAAGACCTTTAAAAATCCTTTTGATATTTTCCTGATCAGTAATTCCCTGGTCACCGTAGTTTTGGCTTGACGCTGTCACTGTGGACGATTCAGCCAGTATGAAAGCTATTTAAATTTCTACCACAAGCATAGAAGCTGCTTCATGCTTCAAAACAATTCATAAAATCAACAAATATAGTGTATGATCTAATCCGCCAGCGGTGATTTATAACCACCATCTACTACTTCTCACCCTACATATGAAGTTCATTCCAAAGTAACCCATTTACACCAAATAAAGTCAAACGCAGAGCTTTAACTTTGCTATCATTGTGCACGGGATAAAAGTATTATAAGAGGAACATATATCGGATGCTTCGGTAATAGCAGCTGTTGAACGATCCGGCCAAAAAACATATTGGGACTACTAATTCTCGTTGAATCAACATCCAAAAGAAAACACTACAAGCAAGAAATGATGGATGTCGAATCACCAGGCAGATAAGTAATGAAGTAACAGTAGAGTCACTCCTTTAATACCTCTAAATAAGATCTCCAATTAGGTTCTTCCTTACAACATAGGTGTTTTTACATAAACAGGTGCCTCAAAAATTGAAACCAGTGCAGAGCATCTAACGGCCACGGCCACGACCCCTTCCACGTCCGCGTCCACGACCACGTCCCACAGGCCTCCCTGAAATTTAGAAAAACATCTGAAAGATTAGAACAAGACAAATTTAATCCAGATAGAGAAATCATAGCAAACAAGCAATAAAGCTCATTTTCAGGGGAAAAAAGATCGTTTATTCCCAATACCAGCAGTTGGCTTCTTCGGCTTGACCCTAGGTGTCTCTTCTACCAGCAGCGTCTCAAGATTCAAGCTGTCAGGAAGGATGTAATATCTAATATTGTTACCCCTCACACTGAGATGATCCAGAGTCACTGGGTTCTTCCCCTTCAAAGTCAGTTTCACGGTCTTCAAATGCGTGTTCATACTGATATCCACACCTGCACTCAACCAGGATATCTGCCAATTAGGATGGTAGTAACTAGTAACTTTTCAAAGCTGAATTCAAATTACGAGTTCAATATAGTACATAAGCTCCAAGGAAAATCTTTTAACCTGAATGCATGAAACAACAAAATAACAACCCGCCTCGTGAAATAAATTGTTAACATCACATAAACATAGAAAACGGAAGAAAAGAATTTATCATGTCAAAGTTCAACATATCCCACAGGATTATAAAGGAATTTGGACAAATCAACCACATACATACTTGGTGAGTCACTAAACATTACAAGCAGGAACTTCAAACTGTCTCACAAAGACATTACGTGAATATACATCAAAAATGAACTAAAGCCCGACTACCTACAAACATGGCAGCTAGTTCTTAGATATATATACTGTTGTATCTCATTCGCATTAGCTGTTACAGGAGGCAGAGCAATTTAACTCCTAGTCTAACATTAGCTGGTCTACAGATGCTTCTGTATGGCAAAGAAACTATTTCTCGGGGCAAACATAAAAGAAACACTAGACGTTCTTGAAACAGAAACGAATTGACAGGTAGAAATAAAAGCGAAAAACAGCAATCTGCACCCAATAACCACACATTCTTGCGAGTTTCATCGATCCCACATTCTTGGGTACTATATCTCTTAGCTTAATGTGATGAAAACAAACACTAGGACACATACCAAATTTGAACACGATTAATTGCCTAATGAAACCCCGCTCAAGGAGACAGAGTGCATATCCCCAAATTCTGAACCCTAACCCTAAAATTACAAATTTTAAAAATAGAGTACATAGGTTTAACTATAAAAGTACAACCTACACAAATATGCAATCCAGCATGTTGTATGCAGTCCATGGAATACAAAATAACAAGGAGACATACACATATGAACAGCAATTTAGGCACAAGTTCTATAACACATTTTGCAACTTGTGCGCAGAGAACGCAAAAATTGAGAGTGGAAAAGAGATAAACCTGTGATGGTGCCGTGTACAACGGTGCCGTTTTTGAGTTCAATCGACACTGTCTCGTTGTTCAACTTCATCAAGAACCTGCTCATTTTCAATTGCAATTTCGAAAAAAAAAAAAAAGAAATTATTGCTCAGAAAAAGCAATAGAAAAAAAATCCATCGAATAATCGATGCAATAAATTGAGAAAGAAATTCTATTCTTAAAAAATAAAATATGATAAAATAATGACTGACCTGACGAGCTTCATTTTGGAAGCTAGGGCTTGAACTGAAAATTCACCAGAAACCCACCGGTCAAGCAAATCCAAGCAAAGTATCATGGAAAAAAAATACAAAGAGAAAATCGAAAAAGAAACAAAAAAGTACAAGATCCGAAGAAATTACCTTTGGAAACAGAAACAAGACCGAAGAAAACCGGAAAAGATGATTGAAGAAGGAAAAGAAGAGGAAGAGGGTAGCGAAGAGAACGGGTTGTTGGGTCTCAATCAGCGGATATGGAAAATGGAGGAGGAGGAGGAGGAGGAGGAGGAGCGGCGACAGAGATGGATTTTATATAGCTCTGGCCACTGGGCCTTGGGGTTTTGGTTTTTGAAATAGCAAAAATGAAGCGAAGATTTGCGCTCGACCTTAGGGCAAAACTATAGAAGGTCACTCTTTAGTCTACGCCGAGACTAGTGTGTTTTCACTTTTTTTCGTTTGCGGCATTGTGTTTTAATGAAATTACAACATTCTCCCATGTGAGTTGATTTTTTTTTTTTTTTTTTTTTTTTTGCAGCATGAAAATGTTTAATGGTCTTTTTGTTATAATTTTCTTTCAAAAAAATTTAAATTTTTGTTCAAATCTTCAAACCAAATGGCCATAAATTTCTTTAAATATTTATTTTTAACTGAGCATTCCAAATTAGGAATTGCATTGGCACAGAGCTGTTGGGGAATGTCTCCTCACCCTATCCCCACCCATGTATAAACGAAAACTGGTATGGAGTTAGGGTGTCAAGTTTTAGATTCCATATCCATGCCATATATGATGTTCATGACAAAATTGATCAACTATTTTTTAAAAAAAATGAATTGATTGTAAGTAAATTCAATCAAATTTGTAGTTTGCAAAACAAAACCAATTTAAATAAATTTGATCCAAATTTTAAAACAAAACAAATAAATGTGTTTTTTTTTAAAGAATATGATGTATGATATATGTATATATATATATATATATAGTCCCAAGAGATTCACTCCTCATCCTCCACTCAAAGATTTCTACTTAGAACAAACCTGGATCCTCATTAGGTCTCATGTTGTCCTCATTCTTGTTGTGGCCCATACCAAAAAACAATTTGTGAAATAAAAAAAGCACTCAAGATATGAAAGAGAAAACAGTAACATCCACGTAAAAAGGGCAGGAAATTTTCCCTTAAGGAAAGATTTAAATTTCTTTTTAAGACATGCTAATTTAAGTAGCATAAGATAAGCTGAGCTTGTACTCTTATTGGGTAGTTTTACACAGAATCAAAATATTATGATTAAGACATAAAGTAGCACGAAATCTAGACCAAGTAAGTAGGAATCTTGCTTATGATATGAACCTACGATTTTCAAATAAAAATGTTTTTTTTACATGTTTTATGCATAAATATGAAATGCATGATTATGCCTTACATTTATGGTATCTAACGCTATGTTTTGACATGTCATTCTCATATATCTAACATATCAAAACGATTCTAAAAATTATTAAAAATATTATGAAACATAAAAACACATTAAAAACATGTTTTTAGATATATTTATAGACTAAGATACATAAATATTTATTAACACAAAAATCTTATTAATTAGAGGTTTTAACGAGAAATGTTAATGCAAGATAATGATATTCATCATCAAGAAATGTGCATTTTCACAGTCTCATCAACTGCCTAAGAGCAAATTTTGGAGAGAAAATTCCTAGTTCCTATTTAGCAATTTATTGTCTGTTGCTCTTTAGTGGTTGGAAGGAGAAATCTAGAGTGAAAAACTTGCTTTTTTGTGTCCTTACACACAAAAATCCGTTGAAAGTTTCTGTTGTGATAGTCGGTTTCTAGTTGTGAGAAGTTAGTATTAAATAGAGACCTTGAGTCTCCATATTTTCTTTAAATGCCCTAAGAGCAAATTCTAGAGAGAGAATTCCTTGCTCCCATGTAGCAATTTATTCTCTCTAGCTCTTTTTTTTTTTTTTTTTTGTAGTGATGATCTACACCCCTCGGTTTCAGAGTCCACCACGAGAGGCATGAACCCTTTATATAAAGGGCTCCTCAACTCTCATGGAGTATATTCGACTAATTTAGAGCTGACCCATAGAGAGACTCGAAGGCAGCAAGAATCTCCCAACATTAGCAGCTATGTTCACAAGGACTCGAACTCGAGTCGCTTGCTTAAGCAGAACAGTCCCCTGCCAAAGTGAAGACTCGCTTCATTGTACCTGTACACACGATGATCCATTGAAAGAAAATAGTATTAAAGATCCGGTGGTAGAGATTCACAAGATTTTTTTGTTGCAGTAGATGGTTTCTGCTTGTGAGAGGTTAGTATTAAATTATATAATAAGTTATTATTCAGAACAGCATGATTTAGCATCTTATTTTATAAAAATTTTAAAATTATGTTGCATAAATATTTTTTTTATTTTTCCAAAATGTTACAAACCTTAACTTTCCAATAATCATGCGTAACCAGTACAAACACTTGGATCTATAAAGGACGATAAGACATATTCGTAAGAAAGCATAATTGGCTTATTAAATGTTTTTCTATATGTTTTGCAAGTGAAAATTCATATTTATTGAGCAAAAGCTCATTCAAGTGCATTTTTTATGCGAGAAACTTGCCAGCAATATATGATGGGTAGTGGTGAGCAGCCGGTGAATGGTGGAGACGGGAAATGGATGCCATTCCCGCTTTATTTTTTTTAGCACTTAGTTTTGTTAATTAAGATATTTTAGCTATGTATTAATGGTAAAACTAAAAATATGTAAGTATGGTTTGGAGACTGAGATTGTAACCATACAGCCTTAGTTCGGATAATCTCTAAGACTAGTGTGTTGCAACTAATATATGTATTATGTTATCAAGTTGATTAATAGTGTTATCTAACTTAGAAATTTTTTAATAAAAAATATTCCACAAATTAAGTAATTATGCTAAGTATATATGTAAGGATGAGTCTAAGCAATTTAAGTAACAGCCATATAATTAAGGTCATTACTAAAAAGGAGTTTAGCTATTAGCAGGGTACCATAAAAGACGAGTACGAAAAAGGTACTACAAATGTTTTAAGACTAAATCATTTTGTTCTTTTCCTAATATTCTTTTTTTCTATTCATAGTAAGTTTGGCAGTATAGTTTAAACCATAAAATTGTACTTTAAACCAACTTTATTATAATATTTTCTTATAAAATTTGAATTTCAAACTAATTTTAGTTCAAACTTTTATCATCTATTTTGGAAAGCGATTTAAACCATAAGCATGCTACAAAAGATACAAGCTACAAACATAGAGTTATGAATCCACTTCAAGATTAAGATGAAGATGACACATAAATTATTATAAAAAAGAATTGATTTAAGTTAGATGGAATTATTATTAAATCAATTCAACTTTAGGTCCATTTTAGTGTATGACCACCATTAGGTCTACCACACCAATGTGTACACCGTGGAGTCAATCCCTTCCAACGACCAAGATAAACCACCCCCCACTTGGATGTAGATCCATATTATAGTCCTATCATATACAAAGTGTCCAGCTCTATAAATAAACTACAGACTATATAATTTAAACTATTAATCTACAAATCAGATCTTTCCACATATTGTTTAGGTTTAAAATTGTAAGTCGGATATAATCTCAAATATAAGGTTGTTTAAGTAATAATATTCAGTGCATCCAAGGTCGATCCTCTAGGAAAAAGGTATTGCAAAGGTCCTATGATGACCTGCCTATGTGGCCGTCACTGAACTTGAACACAATCGTAATTTCAACATACTTTAACATAAAGTACTAAAATTACAGAAATAATTTTTTTTCCTCAAATGGATTCTTAACATATAATCTTTAAAAAAATAAAAATCCATTATCAAGACTTAATTTCATAAAGAAAATAATGACTATTTCCCAAAACTTACTTTCAAAAACCTAACATAATAATATTAATTTCTTAAAAGTGGTAACAACGTAATTGTAATCATAATTTCCAAAACTTAATCCTTTACCTATTTCACAACACCAATTTTCTTAGAACATAATCATGATAATTTTCTCGAAACATTTCCTTTGAACATAAGAATAATTATTTTAAAAACCACTTTCTTTTAAACATTTCTTTATGTAAATAAAACTATTTTAAAAGAATTTTAAATCAAATAATAGAATAAAATCATATTAAATGCTTTTTAAAACTTCCTTAAAACTATCATAATAATTTCTCAAAACATAGTCGTCTAAACTTTAATTAACAAATTCATAAATCATATTCATAAAGTTCTTTCTTTTAAAATGTTTTTCGTAAACATTTTTTTGTTAAACATTTTAAATACGTTTTTCATAAAACGTCCTTCATAAAACAAAAACATGCATAAATTCGTAAATTGATAATGTGGAAATATTACATTGCATGGGCAGTGTCCATACCCATCTCCACCATTCGTCCGTCGCTCACTACTAACCATCAATGTCGCTAACAGGTTTTCTTACCTACAGCATGAACATACTTAAATGAGCTTTCACTCAATAAGCAGGAAATCAGTCTCGCAAACATAATTAAAAATCATTTTAATAAAATATGCAATTAAAATCATTTTAATAAAAATCTGCATGAACATTTTATTCTGTCTTATCAACTTATTTTATGCTTTATTATGACATACTATAATCATTCAGTTCTTTCTTTAACTCTTATCTTTGTTCCATAACTTTCTTTGTCTTATAACTTTAGTGTTCGTATCAACATCATTAATCATGAAATCATAAACATGATGCTTCCCTTGTGGAAAACTTGAGATGCTTCTCTTGTGGAAGACTTAAGATGCTTCCATTGTGGAAGACTTAACACCATCGAACTCTGAGGTCATCTTTAACTTTACTTTGAATACCTCACAATTAAGGAGGCTGGTATGACACTTCTTATCACTTTCACTTGCCTTATTGTGTGAATGCAGTATGACTTAACACTACATATCATCACAATTATGTAAATCATAAATCATAAATTGTAAACATACTTAACTTGAGAGTAACTAAACAATATGATTTAAATATTGCACTCATCACATATTAATCATAACATCATCGTAGCATATCATATCATGACATAACATCACATAACAAATCATAACATAACACCTAATCTCACATAAAACAGTGTAACAATCACTGATCATGCATTTTCATAAATTTTTATGAAAGCATTTTTAACAATTTATTTTAAAAACGTTCATACTGTAGGCAAGATTTTTATTTAGTTAGACTCCAAGCTAAGCGGGTCTAGTTGTACCTCGTTGTATCTACAGTACGCAAAGCATCCTCTGCAGTGCTCTTTAAGCGGCCATGAATGGCTAAGAATGCTTCCTGAAGATCATACATTTCTGAAAATGTCATTTTGGACTCCGTTACTACAATTTAAATTGCCTCAATTTGCATGTAGTCGATACTGGATGATTTTCACAAGAGTGAAATTAGCTCAAACAGAGGTCACCATTGCATTTATAGAGTCGAAATGAGTCAAGAGGCAGTCTTGGATCGTCAATCAGAGGTCCAGATCACAAAGTCCTAAAGTGGCCGTTGACCCGCCGTTGACCGTCGTTGACCGGCTATTGATTGCCGTCAATTGGCTCCGTTGATGGTTGAGCTAAGGCCCACCCCCCCTAAATTTGACCCTTCTGAGTCCAATGGTAGTGTCAATTTTACCCAATTTGGCCTCTAACCATGCAGATCGGGGCTGCCGTCAATGGTGAAAATTGGTAGGTTTCGATCTTGGTCTTTTGGCATTCGTGCTCCAAAATTGACCGAGGGCTTTCGTTCCCCAGGTTACTCTAAGCATGTTGGTGGTGGTGGTGCACCATGTCGTCACATAAAATGGTGGCCCAAAGCTCTTCACGGCGGCACACAAAGGCAGAGGCCAATCGTGCTTTTTCGACGGCTGTTTGGAGCAATTGAGGGTTGCTTTTCATTCTTCTTAATCCTCTAAAAGTGTTTGTGCCTTCAATTTGGCACGAAATGCCCTATAACGACAAACTCGATCTCACCCACGGCAGCAGCGGTGAGGATCTCCGACCTCCAAACAGTGGCTGAGCAAAGGAGAAATTGAACGAGGGGTTTTGCTCGCCGTCTCCCTCTAGTCCTTTTGGCACTGGCGGTGTGCCACACCACCGCCAGAGATAGCAGGTCCAATGGTGGCTCCATGATGACGACGGGGTAGCTCTGTCGTACCTCTCTAGCTGGAATTGAGTTAGGAGATTAGTACCATCATGCTCTTCTCCTCATGCTGAGTCTATAGACACCAAGATCACGTCGATTGGTGGTCAGGCAGCAGAGAAATCACGTCAGAAAGAAAATGGGTTTTAGTGCCACTTTGAGCAGTGCGTGTGACTTTCTCTGGCGACGTTGTGGGCGACATGGCACATCGTTGGACTTAGGTTGTCGAGATCTTTCTGATGGTATGGAAGGTGCTAAAAACAGATGTCGAAATCTTGAACTAATTTTGAGGAGAGAGAAAGAAAATGTAGAGAAAGAAAGTAAAGAGAGAAAGAACTGATTTTTTTTTTGGATTTTTTTTTTTTTTTTTACATTTTTATAAAAAAATTTGTGGTCTACACAGTCTAATGTTGTGTCGCGTTGATTGATCAAATTTGATCCGTGACCATAACTATACACTTAATTATACTCTTATTGAATTGATATCATACAGAAATTTTCATAAAATCATGATAAATTAGAAAATTTCATTTTTATCACATAATCTCAATTCAAATCTTTTAAATTGAGATTTTTATAATTGCCACCACTATGGCTTATACACGAAATTAACGAATCATAAACTTTTAGTTTAGCATATTAAAAATAACTATTTTAATGTACTATCATAACATTTTAGGTTCTTAACCAAGAAATTTTGAAAAAATCCTTAATTAATCAAGTTTATTAATTTTTTGGATTTTTCCCGGATGTTACAGGTCCAATATATCAGTTATATTATTTTTATTTATTAGTTAAATAATTTGAGGATTAAAGTTTATTATTTACAACTTATTTACAATATTTACGCTTTTTTAAATTTTCCATTTTTAGATTTTTTTTATGATTTTTGGAATTTGAATAATAAGAAATGTGATTTAAATTAGAATGGTAAATGGAATTTTAATAATAAGAAATGTGGTTTAATTAAATAGAAGATGAAATTTTAACAATAAGTGCTATTTAACTTTGAAGAAATAACAATTATAACAGTGTTGAGGTTAAAGATTCTATTTTTGACAATTAACTTAAATATGTTTTGGTTTTTCAAAAATTATTTATAAAAATGATTTAAGCATACAATATGTCATATTTTGTCTACAATAAATCAGGAGTTGTTAAGCATTTAATATATCAATTTATATCTATAATGTATCAAAAACTCATTGTTAATAAATAAGCATGATTTCAAAATTAACTAACCAAAATTACTAACAATATTGCAATGAAGCATTTACCCTGTCATTCTCTGTATACAAATAATCAAAGTGTTCCTAAACATTACTCATGCAAGCCTATGTCTACGATAAATCAAAACTTAATTTTACAAGAATTTTAACTAAGTTTTCATAAAAATCATAAGTTTTTTAAAAATGATTTTGACTTTATAGCTACTTAGAAAACTTTGAAAAACCTAAAATATTTCTTAATTTTGCCAAAATTCCCCCCTCTCTCCTCAACTAAAAAAGAAATTATAAAAACATATTGAAAATAAAAATACACATAATTTTATTAAGCATAACTATTTACAACATAACCTTAAAATGCTATTTTACAAAGAAAACATAGTACTAAAATCTTAAAACTAACCTAAAATTGCTTAAAGTAGTAATTCTATACTAATGAGCGTGGTGATCTTCATATGTATTGGGAATGGGGGGTTTATATAGGGATAGAAAGTTCTACTATGTGCATGATTTAAGATATATTTATTTATTATTTACATGTTGCTAATTCAGATGCAACATTGGGTGCATTCGAATTTATTTCTTTTTATTTTTTTGGTCGCCTCCTAAATCAGCTTCCACAGAGCTAATTATTGTTTGATTTTTTTAATTTTTTTTCTCTTCTATTTTCCACATGTTTTTGGCTGTTTAGGCCTTGTTTGTTTTTGTTCTCAAAATTTTTAAAAATATTTTTTCACGTTTTTCGAGATAAAAATTTTAAAAGCACTCTTAGCACAATTCCCTAAAAATTCTTATTTTTCAAAACAAAAATATTTTCACCTATTTTGAAAACAATACCAAACAACCCTTTAGTTTTTAGATTTTACTCTCTGATTGGGTAGAGCGTGACACATAGGAATATGGTAGACACATGATAAAGACTACCGGATGCGTTGATGAAGACCAGGCAAATGGCTACGATTGGAGCGTTGAAGAAGGACACGCTCGACTGTTGGATCACGCACTAGTAAGCTGAATGGACGAAGGAGAAGACATGCGCATGGGAAGTTGCATCATCAAATTCCGAGGAAGGCTTGAGACACATAAACGGCTCAAATTGATGCAGCGGTCTGATCGAATAGCTATGGGCATACCACGTGTCCACTTTTGATTTTTAGTTTCTTTTTTGATTTTTCACGCATTTGAGGTTTGCCTTTGTCGATTTTTGCATCATTTTGCTCTATTTTTCTTGCAAATTTCAAATTTAAAATAAAATTAACAAACTAAAATTAATTATTTTACAAACTTAATTTTCACGATAATTTAAAACTATTTATATTACAATAAAATACACAAAACATACTAAAAATAAATAAAAACTTCTAAAATTAACAAATCTTAACAGATATTATTTAATACTCGAAAATATTTTTAGAAATTAGTAGAAATATTATAAAATATATTCACAAACTAAAAACTTATTTACAAATATTTTAAGACTTAAAATAAAATCACATAACATTATTTTTACAATTTTAATTATTTTCAAACAATTAATTATTAAATACACAAAAATGATTTTAAAAATTACTAAAACTATTATTAAACCTAAAAAAACACTAAAAACATATTTTTAAACATATTTTCATATAAATACACTAAAATACTATTTATTACTCAAATGTTATAAATAAGAGATTTAATAAGAAATATGAATGCAAAATAATGATAATTAGGATTAAAAATGTGTATTTTCACCGTCTTATCACATAGAAAGTCTATATATGCCCAATTTCAAAATTTGGTTCTAATAGTCAAAGATCACATGTTTGTTAATATGCAATCATTAAAATGAAAGTAATATGAGGATCATTATCAGTACATGTAATATTCGCATTATTCTTTATTTCACTAAAAATGTCATAAATACATCTAAAATTTTTTAGGGCACCAATCCTAACACCAATGACATGAACATTCTAAAATGCTAATAAAGTGATATCTATCATGATTACATGATCATTTGTTTTAAATAATGACATGTTAATTATGTAATTAAAATTATGTGAAAGTTTAGACTTAGATAAGTAGAAAGCCATTTAACGACTCTTTAAAAATATAAATCAAAATATCCAATATTGTTGGAATTTTCAAGTCAAATAGACTAGGACAAATTTCAATAATGTTAGCCTATATTTTATGAGAACTTACATTAAACAAATCCAATAATAACAATTTAGAATTGGTCATAATCTTAAAAATCATGCCAAGATAGGATTGAACTCTACTTGACTCTAAGTGGATCGATTTAGTTGAACTAGAACTAAATAAATTTGTGATCCATAACAATCAGAAGATCATTATTTAGCATTACTTGTTAGCATTAAGTATTGTTTTAGAAAAATTAATAGAATATCATCAAAGACAACCAGTAGTCAAGATTGAAGATGACTAGTTAAAGTTATGATATGAAAATAGGACTAGAAGGTATGGATAAGAAAAGATCAATGGTTAATGTTCAGTATGACAAGATCAATGGTGGAAATTAAAGATGACTGGATCAATAGCTGATAGTAGAGATGATTTTGATCAATGGTATACGATAGAATTAAGTTTGATCAAGGGAGAAAATTAAATGGAGGATGAAATGAAAAGTTAAGATTAATTGTGAGTAAGAAACAAAAAGGAAAAAAGAAAATAAGTGGCAAATTTTTAAGGAATTGGTGGGAAAATTTGTGGTCATTTTAAATGGTTAGCATATTTAGGGAACATATGACATGTGTGTAACACTGAAAGCAAGTTTTTGCATAGCTCAAACAAGGCAATGATTATATTATCATGCATGCGTGCAATAGTCTAACAACCAATGGGAATCAAGTTTTTGCATAGCTCAAACAAGGCAACGATGATATTATCATGCATTCTTGCAATAGTCCAACGTGTGGTCATTGCATGTTGATGAGACTTAAAAAATGTACTTTTCTTAACATTAAAATCAATGACTTTGTATTAATATTTCTCATAAAACTCCTCAAGTATAACAATTTAGTGAGAAACAGTGTTTTAGGGTCTTAGTGTGAAAATGTGTTTAAAAAGGTGTTTTTAATGTGTTTTTATGTTTAATAATATTTTTGACAATTTTTAGAGTTGTTTTGGTGTGTTAAATATATGTTTAATTTATGAATAATCAAAACCGTAAAAATAATATTGTGTAATTTTATTTTGATTCTTAATGTGTTTGATAGTGTGTATTAAGTTTGTAAATATGTCCTACTATATTTTTAGTAATTTCTAAAAATATTTTCAAGTCATAAAAATCATATCTGTGCTAAACCAAAAAAGGATGAAAATATTAAAAGTTTCAAATTATTTTTGTGTGTTTCAATGTAAAATAAATATTTTTAATATTTTTGTAAATATTATGTTTGTAAAATAATTAATATTAGCATGTTTGTGAATTTTAGATTTGAAATCTGGAAGAAACACAAAGCAAAACGACGCAAAAACGGACAAAATCGGATATTAAATACATTAAAAACAATTAAAAATTCAAATATGGATAATTAAGGACACGCGGCAAAATAAGGACCATTCGATAAGCTGCCGAATTGATCTCAGCCGCCCACCTGAAGGACGCGTGTTGTAACGCCCCTAAGTGGGGGTTAATAGTTTTTATTAAATAAAATAAAGATTAAAAAATAAATATAAATTATCAAAGTAATTTACCTGGGACTTAAATAAAAACTCTCAAATTAAAATAAAAACATAAACAAATAAATAAACCACAGTTTAATGTAGCACCTTAAATTTTAATAATATACAACTGTCATCATCATCATTTCAACCCTCAACAAATCTTAATACAGTCACAGAAAATAACAATTGATGCTTACATTATCATGAAGATCATTCTTTGCATTCAAAGCAATCCCAATGTAATATAGCTACATAGCTTCTCCAACTATTTTTCTTGTAGCCACCTCACACTTAGTAAGTCTTGAAAAGATAAACATATCAGGGAATGAGCGACAACATGCTCAATAGGGAAAACCATTACTCACCTTAAGGTTTTATTCTTACCACATTAAACCTGCATGGTTAGTTAATTAACATCATATACCAGATTATGAGGTTTATTATGATCATATCTTGTGGATACCATAGTTAACCATTACAAGGTTTCACACTTATACATACATATAAATATTATAATTCATCATTATTCCTAGGTATCC
>CAMOHE010026509.1:8329-31395 GCA_946598075.1 Artocarpus hirsutus | reverse complement strand
GCGGCGGTGTTTCTCAAATATGACACTTTGAGCCTTCTTTCCGGCAGTAGAAAGTAGTATGAAAATTTGTACGAAGTGAAAACATAAATAAGAATCAGTAACTTTATAATGCGCTTATAAAATTATTGTTAGATGAACATGATGAACTTCGTGCTCTGTGTCTATTCTGTTGTTTAGCATCTTTGGAAATGATTTAAATTTATTAGTAGCCGTTGAAGAATCTTAAATTGGGAGCTAATAGTGGCTGTACTCTGTATGCTGAATCATGTCTTTTTGCTTGTTTTTCCCTACTTATTTATCTCATAGGATCTTGCACGTCTATGGGAAAAGATGAGGTGTCGCAACATTGTGAAAGAAGACAGAGCCAAGTATGTATTTTTGTATGATGGTTAATGGGTCGAATTTAATAGCCACGTAAAACGGTGGTGTATTCTTCAAATATCTTCTATACTCTATGTTCCTGATGGTTGTTTTTCAGTAGTTTATAATCCTCGATTGATTGTTGCAAGGTTGGTGAGTGAAGCTCTAGAAAAGATGAAGGGCAAGATTTCTGAAATCGCGAGCTCCCATCTCTCTTCTCGTGTTCTACAGGTGATGATTTTTAGCTGCCTCTCCATGTTGTGTCGCTTTGGGTACCTTGTTTTCTAATGTCATCTCTATTTTTTTCTCTCAGACTTGCGTGAAATACTGTTCGCAAGCTGAAAGGGATGCTGTATTCGAGGAGCTTCAACCACATATTCTCACTCTTGCAAGTAACACTTACGCAGTTCATCTGGTTAAGAAAATGTTAGACAACGGTATGATTGCAGTTAGAAGCATGAAAAACTGAACTTCAGAGTGTTGCAAGGTTTTGCTATTTTGAATAATTTTTTTCAGATTTTGAATAGCCAAATATGCACTGCTTGCAGCTTCTAAAAAACAGCTTTCAGCCTGTATTTCATCTTTCCATGGACATGTTGCTTCTCTTCTTCGTCACATGGTTGGATCTGTGGGTATGTTATAAGCTTCACAAAAGATGACGGCCCAAGACACATTTTATTCTCTAATTTTGCATTTCACATCCGATTTCCCTTGTCCTTTTGGTTTAAGGTTTGTTCTCTAACCTTATTCTGTTTTCAGTCATTGAACATGCATATCAATTGGGAAATGCAACTCAAAAGCAGGAGGTTTTGATGGAATTGTATTCTACAGAGCTACAAATATTTAAAGACCTCGTCTCGATGAAAGAGAGCAGGTGAAAATCAGCCATTGATTACAATTTTCTTCTAGAAATAATGCTGTTGCATTCTTTGCCCTTCCTTCATTTGCACTAAACTTCATGGAGACATTATTGCATATTTATTAATCCAGTTTCATAATTTTCGACCATATTTCAGGTTAATCGATGTAATTTCAAAGTTAAGTCTTCAGAAAAACGCAGTCATACGCCACATGACTTCGGTGATCCAACCGATTTTGGAGAAAGGAATTGCTGATCACTCTATCATACACAGGTTATTGATGGAATACTTTAGTATAGCTGACAAGGTATGTTCCAGAGTTGCATTACTTTAGATACAGTTTGCGTATTTGGGACTGTTTTTTCCTTGGTAGCAAAAGTGTCCTTTGACTTATGTTTTCCTTTCCGTTCCTGAATCAAATTTGTTGAAAGTCCTCTGCCACAGAAGTAATCCAGCAATTGTCTAGTCCGCTTCTTGTCAGAATGATCCACACCAAAGATGGATCTAGGATCGGGATGCTCTGTGTCAAGCATGGGAGCGCAAAGGTAGGCTGCTTCTGTATTTATTAGGATATATATATATATATATATATATATATATATATTGTGGAAAAAAACAGAAAAAAAGTGATTTTATTTCTGTAATGCAGCTTTATAGTTTTAAGTTTTGGATATCCTTAACGCTGGTGGTTTTTCTTTTGACAATTTATTTTAGGAAAGAAAGAAGCTATTAAAAGGAATGAAAGGGCACATCCAAAAAATTGCTCATGATCAATATGGTAGTTTGGTAAGACTTCTTTTATTTATACTATACGCATCAGCCAATATTATACACCTTCCATCTCTTTTTAGCGTGTCTTTTGAGCATCTACTGTTGAATTTATGATCATCAAGGAGTGGAAAAAAAAAAAAAGAAAAAAAGAGGGGAAAAAAAAAAAGAAGCTGAATGGGACAACATTTGAGCTAAACACATGTAGAACTGCTAATCTAAACTACAAAGGCAAGCAGCATTGTCTATGCTCCTCGTTTGTTTTATTACACCAACCTTTGAGATTGAAAGGGATTAGCAAATTTATGCTTTTTCAGTATCATTGCAAAGTGTCCATTTAAAATCCTGTTCTAATTTGTTTTCACACTAACCTGCATGTCTATACTTTTCTCTTCCCAGGTTCTCACTTGCGTTCTTTCAATTGTTGATGACACAAAGCTTGTCACGAAGGTTTGTGTCTTTTGTGATGTTTGCTGTTGACGGTTTTTTGGTTACTAAACAGTCATCTCTCTTTAATCTACTACATTGAATTACCTTGAGTACAGATTGTCATTCAAGAAGTTCAAGAAATTTTGGAGGATCTTGTTTTTGATAAGGTTTCTATTCCTTCTTTAACTTACGTTGAATAGTAAATTCTTTCAACAGAACAAATATTTTTTAACCATATTACTACTAGGCTCAACTGTTCAAATTATTTAGATTATGTGTTATGGACAAGTAATTTTTTTGTGTGTGTTTTTGATTTCGTCCTTTAGTTCTTTTTGAATATTAACCGAGGTGTCCTTTGCAATCTTCAGAATGGAAGACGTCTGTTACTGCAGCTACTTCATCCAAATTGCTCACGCTATTTCAGTCCTGATGATCTGACTTCTTTCAATTTGTCGATACCTTCTCTTTCTACGAAGGTAATTTGGAAATTGTTTCTCGTTTGTCTTGCACCAATCATTTAGCTGTACTTGAAACTTGCTGTATATGTGTTTTTTTAGGTCGAGTCAAATGATCATTCTGAAAGGAAATCTTTACAGGTAAATGGAACAAGCGAGGAGGTTAAGCCCAATAATGACATGGAAGTAACAGGAGATGAGGCTGATACAAGTTTGGATCCTGATGAGACAGTTCATGTGGTTGAGGGTGGAAAGAAGGATCCTTCCATAAGAAGGCAAGAGTTATTAGTCAAGAGTGGATTGGCCGAGGTTTGTAGCTTTGGCATTATGAACGCTTACTCCTTTATATTCCTAGAATTTTCAGTGTCAATTTTTGTACCTTGTTACTGCCATTTCTTCGATAATATTTAATAGCCTACTTTAGAATTTAGACTGGTTCCAAGAATCAAAACATTTCAAAACCCCTTTGTGCGGTTAGCTGACATCTTGGTATGCCCTGCAGAGGCTTGTCGACGTGTGCGTTGAAAATGCAGGGAAATTACTCCGATCAAATTTTGGTAAAGAAGTGATATACGAGGTAACCTCTCTTTTTTTCTTTTTCCCCCCTCATTTGCTACAGATAATATATAATTTGGTAGGCATACTTTGGAAGTTGCATCGAACCAACCATCAAATTCTCACACATTTTTACACAATCTGATGCTCGCAGGTCGCAACTGGTGGTGCTGATGGTATTCTTAACTCAACTATGGAAGATAAGTTAGATGCTTTGCACAAAGCAATCGCATCTCTTGTGGCAGAGCCTAAATCTGAAGAATCAGAAGAAGACCACGTCCTTGAAAATTTCCATTCTAGTCGAACCATTCGAAAGCTAATCCTGGACTGTCCCACTTTTGCTTCCACCCTATGGAATACAGCACTGAAGGGAAAATGTGAAATTTGGGCTGTCGGTCACAGGTCCGCCTATGCATTATCTTTTTAGTACTTCTTACTTTACAGCTTCAAAGTCTTGTGCACCTGCGCCAAGCTATCACATAAAGACTATTGTACAGTAAGATATTTTTGTTTGCAGTTGTAAGGTGCTTTCTGCATACTTAGAATCCTCGGATTCTAACGTGCGGGATCTGGCGAAAAGGGAGCTGCAGCACTTGTTAGATCGTGGCGTACTCAAATTCCCTGAGAAGCAGTCAACAGCTGAAGGTTAAGTCCATTGCACTGACGATTGGAGGAGACTGCTTTGCATCTATTGCTGTACAAATCACTGGTCGATCCGATATTGTATCTAACAGTGGTTAAGAAAGCGATTTTAAGAATTTGATGTCACCGCAAATGTGTTTCTCGGGCAGAATTCTTTCATCTTAATAGATGTGGAGGCAACATGAAATTTTGTTAAGAGTAGCGTGTGACTGTCCAGCGGATCATGCGTCGAACTTGAGTTCCAGTCTAAAGTTTATAAATTTTGATTTTCACCTACACAATTTTTGTTTATTAAACATGGTTTTGGAGCTACAAAATTTTGAAGTTTTATGTTTGTTCTTGTGTTGTATTTTTGTCCAATGCCTGCCTGATTGGCAATGAACACGTCCATGCAAAGTAGAACATAAAAGAAACATCATAACAAAAAGACAAAAAAAACCCACCTTTTTTTTTCCCCATAAAATCTCTAGTTCCTTTAAAGTTATAAATAGACATAAGCAGATTTGCTCTTGAAAAGTCCCCTGTCTGATCTAACCTCAAAGATAGGGGTATCACACTTCCCTCTTGCCTCGCAATTCAAAACATGTCCTGTTTGCAAGAACCAAAAGCTGTCTGGTTTCTTGTAAACTCTATTCCTGATATGCGGATATCCTTCAAACCTATAATCAGAGGGATTGAATATTGGAGACTCTCTCTGACTTGCTACTCTCTGAGAGTTGCTCCTAAGAAGGCGATCCGGCAGACCAAAGAGTGAGGACTCTCGCTCTCTCCTCGAGGCAGCAGCATTGGCCTTCAAGCAATTCTCAATCACTCTAGTCTCCTCTCTGAACCTATCTCTTATGTCTTTCAAACCTTTAAGAATTCTGTGAGATTTCGACCTACTCGGGGAGGCACCCCACACCCTGTGTCTCGGGGCGTTGGAACTCACGAGATTGGTGATGCACTCGAAGCAGAAATTCCTCCATCTCTCTGTGTCGAAGGCTTTCCTTTGTGCACTGTCTGAGAGACATGCGTATGCCTACAAAATTGCAAGTTTGTTGACAAGAACTCTTTTTGTTCTCTTTTTTTTTGGGGTCCAAATGAACGTTGTGACCCCTCTAAGGGGCACACTCATTGGTAAAAAAATAAAAAAATAATACGAAATAAAACAAAAATGGTGCTACTGTATTGAAACTTGTATCAAACGAAAGCCAAAGAAATGAATACACTCACACCTAACATGAGATATGCTTACACATTTTTGTTCTAAATATGTGGGTATGTGGGTCTGTTGAGATGAGAAATGCTTTTGTTGAAATTAAAGGGCTCTGGTTTCTCTTTATGGTTCTGGCCCACTAATATGTGTAATTGTACATTGCCTTTATGGTCAAGTCACGTGGGACTCCCGCTTGCTTCAACTCTCCTATATACTCTTTCTTTCCTCAAGTTCTCATGTTAATGCATAAAAATGGTGAGGGGTTTGAATGTGCCCTAAATTTCACTGTTTTCGTGCCCATTTTTAACTTCTAAACGAGGAAAGTAAACAAATAATAATAATAGATTAAAAAATAGAGCAAACCCAATTCTAGGAAATTTATGAATAATTTATTCCCTACATTATTATTATTTTTTTTCTTTCTTTTTTTTGGACAGAATGCCTCTTAAGTCAAATTCTCTACAATATCAAACGAATATAAAATGTACATAATTCTTACCTCGGAGACAAGCTTGAACGCAATTTCAGCCTTGGGATGCTTGTTCTTATCTGGATGAAGCTGTAAAGCTGAACAAATAGACATGTCTCATCAAATATGAAAATTAAAAAAAAAAAAAGTAAAATAAATAAATAAATAAAAATTCACAATGTAAATGTAATTCCATTTTTCCATATATATTAGCAAAACCTACCAAGTTTATGGTATTGCTTTCTAATAACATCTATCCCGGCTTCTTCTCCCACCTAAAGATTCTCGTTAAAAATCATGTCTTTAAAAGAAAAAAACAAAAGAGAGAGAGAACATTGACAAAACAAAGGCTTAAAAAGAATAGATATGAACAAAAGAAGGCTTAAGAAATTAAACATACTCCAAGAATAAGATACCAATCAGTGAAAGTTGGTGATGATTTTGCATGGTTGAACTTTTGCCTATGAACACAGGCATTATTGGAACGGCTTGAAATGGAGCAAATTTCTGCCACCAACTGGGATTTGATATCAGATTCTTGTCCCATTTTCCCCATTTATAAATATAAATATAAACAAGGAAAAAGAAAAAAAATGGAGAAAATGGGAGAAGAAGGAGATGGGCAAAATAGAAAAAAAATGGATATGGGAAAATGGGGGTCTCAAATATAACGCGTGGTTCTGTTGTGCATGTGTGAGTTTTTTTCTTTTCTTTCTCTTAACTCTTCATTTTCCTTTTAAGAGAGAAAAGAGGAAGAGAGAGAGAGAGAGAGGATTGGAAGTGAAAACAAGGTGGAGCGGTTAAGAAATGAGGGCAAGGTTTGCGGGAGAGATTTTGAAAGTGGATCAGTTGGTGGGAAGTAAAGCTTATGAAGATGCCACCGTTGATCTTGCCACGTGGAACGATGTGAGAGGGTCATGGAACCATCATAGCCTCACGTTTTTGTTTAGTTTGTTTATATTAAGAAAAAAGTTAAATGTTTAAAATATAATTTTCCTTTTGTTGGTAATTTGAATTTATTAGTATCAATTTTCACTTGATTTTGAGAGATTTGATGCAAAATTTTCATTAATTGTGAGTAACTTATCTGATTCTTGTGACTATAATTTATATTTAAGATTTTTTTTACATTTGCCTCTAAACTATATTACTAATGTCATTTTGCCACATATCTTTTAAAATATATCATCTACTCCTCTCAAACTTTGTTCCGTTAGCAAGTTTTCCTATTTCATTCAACTTTGTTAGTTTTTGGATGGTTTTTTGCAAAAATTTTTTTTTATATTTTTCCCCTAAACTATGTCACTTATGTTATTTTGCATATCTAACTTTCAAAATAATCACTATGTCCCCCTTTTTTTTGTTAGCAAATAACCTCTTTCTTTTTAATTTTGTTCAGCTTTACAAGTTATTTTTTTCTTCTAACTTTAGGGGAAAAAAGCCAAACATAAAAAAGAGTTTAAAGAGGAAAAAAAAGATTAAGAAAAAAATAATTCAAGGAAAAAGTATTATTTTTTGCAATAGGCTATTCTAACAACATAAAAAGAGCTTAAGTTAAAAAAACCCACAAAATTCCTTCAAAGAATAGAGCTCTTGAATTTATTTTGCAAAAAAAGAACACATTATTTTTATTTCTTGTAAAGAACTCCCTCTTGAATTTTTTTTTATATTTATATTTGAATAGCATGTTGTAAAAAATATTTATATACAAGTTGTACATATATGGATTGTTTTAACGTGAAAATATTGTAAAGTTGGAAGAACAATAAATCAATTTATTAGCTTGAACATAATTGGATAGAAGGAAGTCATTTGCTAAAAAAAAAAAGACATACTAATATATTTTGGAAGTCGGAGGTAAAATAACATAAATGACATAGTTTTGAGGGATGTAAAAATATTTTGCAAAAAATCGTTCATAAACTAACAGAGTTGGATGGAAGGAAATACTTGCTAATGGAATAAAATTTAAAGAGATTAAATAGTACGTTTTAAAAGTTACGAGGTAAATGTGACATAAGTGATATAGTTGGGGGTATTTACATTGGATTACTAACTATTAACAATTATTTTTATCTAAACCGTTGTGTCATGTTCTCTCATTTTATTTTTTTACTTTAATTTTTAACAAAAATATTAATTCTAACAAGTCGAGCAGCTAAAATGCAATGCTCTTTAACACTTACAGAGTTTTAAATAAATGATTTGAACGCTCTTCTAAAACACCCATATAGGTTCACTCTATAAGGTTTAAATAAAACAAACAACTAATTTCAGTTAGACTTTTGATGGGGTTATGCTACTTTTTCTTGTGGGGTCTTCGCCCTCCCTTAATTTCAAGGAACCAATCATGCTTAACGCCTATTCCCTACCAAAAAAAAAAAAAAAATTTTATGCTTAACCCCCCTTGATGCTTGTAAGAAAACGTAGATACCTACAACCAACCAAAAAAAAAAAGAGAAAAGTTTCGACTAAAAAAAAAAAAAGAAAGAAAGAAAACGTAGATGCCATTTCATGGATGAAATGGTGATTAAAGGAAAAGTGCATTCATTCCATCAGCCTAATTAAAATTTGTTCTAACAGCAAACAAATAATTAAATGACTCATTGAAACGTTCCAAAGTTTTTCGTTTCAAAAATTAAATAAGTGCCAAACTTTTGAAAATAAGAAAATTCCTCGACATGGTCATCATGAACCTTTATATCTTCATCAAATACCGGAGTTTTGCATATTTTTCACCCTAACATATTAAACGAGGTGAAAATTGTCTTCTTGTGACTCTGTAAGGAAAAAAAAGGATAAGGTGATTTATTATTATTATTATTATTATTATTTATTTTGAAAACAAAAATAAGGTGATTCTTGTTCAACTAGTTTGGGAATAAGTGTGCCTAAATTGGACCTATCAAGAGGGCTGCAAAATAGATTAGAAACCCAACAAACTTTTGGCCGGTTCAGCTATAAATCTTTAATAGGAGTGCACCAAGTCAAAGGGTTTTCTTCAATGACGTTAAATGGGTACAAAAAGTGCTGCTATGGGGGGTCAGGGACAACTTATAAAGGGTGTGAATGAATTTTTCTGGGGTTGGTAATGTAAGTCAAATATGTGCAATTTCAGTAGGAATCAATTCGAATCCAAAGAGAAACTACATGTGAAGATGGATGATGGAGAAGAAAATAGTACAGTGAGTAGATCTGAGAATGAGGAACGTGATGACCCCACTTTGCATATAATGCCCAGTTGAAATCAAGGACAAAAAAAAAAAAAAAAAAGAAACTCCAAAGGACTATGCCATGGCTTAATTGTCAATGGGTCCTCCTTCAAAGTCCTGTCAAGGACTTTTACTTTCTCTTTGCTTTTTCCTTTAAATAGTTCTTTGGTAGGGCTAGTAAAGTGACCTATAGAAGTGCGGGTAGCATTTGAAGAAAATGGGGTGTGGGGATTTAAATTTTAAACTTACAAGAATAGTTGTTGAGTAAGGTGTTGAATTATTGTTAAATTATGTCTACAATCAAAACGTTTTTGTATAATTAAAGGTTTTTTTTTTTTCTTTTGTGTTAATCTAAAAAGGGATGTGGTGTCCTTACATCCACATTCAACACCTTAAGAGGAATATATTGAGATGACAAGTATAACAATACGAGAACTTGGTCCATGCTTTCGTTTATTAATATCCAAAAAGTTCAAATTACAACAACTCAAGCCATATTCGATAAGCTCACTAAAAGACATAATTACATTCTCATTGCAGACGAGAGGAATCAAACCTTGTATGTTGGGAAAGGAAACCCTAATAGGTTATCAACTTATCACCATGCTACTATCACCAATAATGTAACATTAAAAAGGTTGAATGTGTTATTTGACGATTGGACATTAAAAATGCCTAGTGCCAACGAGAATATAGTAATTTTCTCCTTAGGTAAGGTGGATAGGATTAAGTAGATTTGGTGTTAGATTTACAGGTTTATGATTAACAAATGATAGGGACCCCCAAAGTTTTTAAAGTCTTTGTCCAATAAAAAAGCTGGTTACCTTGCCCAAATGTTCACCTCTTCCTCTTAAATCATTGCAAATTGACTATTATAAACTTCTAGCGAAAATGGGGAAAAAAAGTTGATGATTAATGATTAATCTTTCGATCTGCGCCTCAATATTTGACATTAGCATGTGACTAGTGCCGGAGGCACTGTATTGAGATTGGCTAGGATCATTTTATAGGGTTTTTGATAGAATAGTTTAAATCATCAGTTTGAGTTTGAGAATTATAATATATGAAAGCTTTACATTGTAATTTTTTGTTATAATATATAATAGTTTTATATTATTTATAATTCAAACTATTGATTTAAATTACTCTTCTAAACTTTAGACTCAAGCCCATTATGAATGCGTTTCAATCACCTTCTATCTTGAGGAGAATCGGTACAATATATACACACACATATATACAGGATTTTTGTATGGTCCCTTCCGAAGTACCAACTTTCCAACATAATTAGTAAAAAAACATAACATATCTAATATACAACGTAACATCAATATTACAAAGATGTAACATCAAGAAATGCATATCAAAACATGTAACAGAAATATGCTAAATTTTATACATAGATATTTTTTGAGGAAATTACACATCAATATTACGTTTAATGAATGTAATGTAACATTTTTTTATTTTTACTTGTTACGACAGACGGACCTACTACTAGAAGGACCATAGAAAAACCATCAAATATTATTGGTACAATACGAAGTTGAATCGATAAATTTCATCCCCTTTGTTTAAATTTTCATGTTATTCTTGTTGTTAATTATAATTTTAGCGCAATCCGACAATCAAATATTAGTATCGTAGCAATATAGCAATTTTTTTCATACTCTATATAAAATTAAGCATGTATGTGACCATATGTGTCTACAAAAATGTTTGAACTGTTTTGATGGTTACTACAATGTGTTTTGAACTATAAATTATAGTTTAAACTAACGTTGTTTTCAAATTTTGTAAAAAAAAAAAAACGCCGTAGTAATTTTAGTTTGAGCTATAAATAGTTCACACCTTGTTCGTCAAACAAAAAATAATTTAATTATGAACTATGGCATTTATAAGCGTCTAGTTTATCTAAATTATTTTGTTTTTATTTTGATATTATCCTTGACACACTCAAAATTTTCAACAATTTCTCAAATTGAGAAGCTATTTCAGAGTTCATTTGGAAAGTTAATTCGAACTTGAAGTTAGAATTTGAAACTTATAGCATGTGAGAGCTTTATATTATAGCAAATTTTTGTTTTTTAATGCAACATGCGAGAACTTTATATTGTGGAAACTCTAACCTTGTTTTGTTAAGAAGCTTCCCAAACATACTCAATAGTTTATATGAGCAGCTTTTGTGAAAGTTGCAAATTATAAAGAAGCCAAAAGTCTAGGTTTTTTTTTTTTTTTTGGTTAATTAAGTCTAGCTTTTGTTACCTATAGGGACAAATTTCGATGAGTTTACCGAAATTGAATTTTATAATGTTCCAATACCGAAAGCCTAATATTCAAAAAAAAAAAAAGAAAAAAAATAACGAAGGCCTAAGCAGGTAGGTCAATTTTGTTGAGTCCTTGGAGTTCAGAACACAATGCAAAGTATTCGCGGAATCAGTGGCTCGTTTGCATTAAAAAATTTATAAAAATGTGATTACTTAAAAAAAAAACTATGCAAATTTAAATGGTTAGTTAATGACGTATAAAAAATAATTATAAAATTACTTTAAAAAATTAATCATAAAATTACAATGTTAAATGATTGTGAATGTTCTTGCCAAGTTGTTGAGCTTTCTTCCTTAATTATGGCTTTTAGTGAAAACTACATATGGTTTTTATAAAACTGCAGTTCGTTGTAACATGATGTTATCCAAATGTCGTTTACAACAAATATTGACACGCCGTTTTTATGATTTAGTCACAGAGCAGAGCCAGGATTTATTGGTATATTTTTGCAAGAACAGTTATGCCAGTTTAGCCCAACTAAACTCAAACCATCTTCAATCACACGAATCGAGTTTGGCCCAATTTGATTCAATTCGACCATATAAAATATATATATATATATATATACATACAAACACACACATACTTAGCTTCTCACACGTGTCTAAGACATTGCCCATTACATGTCTATATATCCTATTATTGTGCATCAGAGCTCATTTCTACAAGCTCATTCTCTCTCTAAACTCCTCCCTATCTCTAGTTTCTCAAATCCTCTCCCATCTCTCTTATATCTTCTTTTTCTCTCTAAAAGTTTTCCAAAATTCTACAATTTTTTATCTCAATTCTTCTCGATCTTCACCCAGGTTACTCATCAAACCTCAAATCTCCTTTAAATTTCAAAAAAACACGTACAATTTTACCTCGATTTTTCCTTCCTCTTTATTTTTTTTCCTTTTTTAATGGACTCAAGGTACTAACATCTGAGAAAATACTTCCCATGACTTTTCCAAAAAGTTCTCAAAAAGAAGTATAAGTCTAGGATTACTCGACTATAGATCCTCATACTTTTTGGTATCCCCAGTAATATAAGGATGCTAATAAAATAAAATATTTGACCGAGTGACTTCAATCAAGACATCGGCCCACCATGTATGGGTACTAATCACAGTACAATAAAATAAAGAGCCCGTGTTATTGTGGTCAAATGTAACAAATGTGAACACATAATTGTAACAGTAAATATACTATGCTTGGATTTATGTCAGTAAATAAAGAGGATAAAATCAATGTTTGCAAGGATGGATTTTCTAAAGAAAATGTGGATAACTTCTATGGTTCTCTTTAAAACCATTAAAATGGACATGTCTAAGGTACAATTTCTAAACTTTAGCCAAAATTCTATGCAGAAAGACAACACCTCAGGAATATAACATTTAAAGACCTTGTTTGTCAAATTTTAAGAAAACTAGACGGGAAGTAAATTCTCAATCCATAGAAGTCGTTTGAGTGTTGGTTGTTTTGAAATTGTTACAGTAGGTGTTTAATAATTTGAGTTTATTTTTTGTTAAAAAAAGTGTATTGAATGATTAGTGTATGTTTTTATTTTATTGTTTGCTTTAAAAAAAATAATATATTGTTAAATGCATCATTTGTTGTACTATAATATGTTTGAAATTTTTAAATCTTATCTAGATGTTTCAAGATTTATGTCTTAATTTTTTAAAAATTCTACAATAAATTGTCATTTATGACAGCTTTTTAGATTTGGTACTCGTTTGTGAAAAAGTTGTACAGTGTGTCAAAGTGTCTTTTATCATTTTGTTTTCAATTGTCAAAAGATGTACAGTTCAAATCTTACCTAAACATTTTAAGATTTGCATCTTAATTTTTCAAAAGTTTAAAGTTTACGACAGTTTTTTAGATTCGATGCTCATTCATCAAAAAGTTATACATCTGTGTCATTTCACAAGTCTATGTATTATTTTAATGTGTGTTTTTAATATAAATATTTGTGTTGTTGATGTTGTTGTTGTTGTTATTCTTCTTCTTCTTTATTTAAGTTCACTAACCAAATAATTTCCTCAAACAGCGAAATGTAGTATGAAACCAACACTTGATATACTACTTTTCACCGCATTAATAATTCATCACTTCATGTGTTATGCAAATCACATCAAAGAAAAGCTATATTAAAGAAAAAACAAACAAAAAGCTGGGGGCAACGTCTTTGTTTTTGGACAAATAAAAAACGATATGCCGTTATGGTAAAAGAACACGACATTGAATGCCTACGACATGTCGTCTACAAGTCGTTCTCTGCATCGAACACAACGTCATTTTCTGACGTCGTAACCTCTTTCTTTTTTCTTTCTTTTTTTTTTGGAGACATCAGATGGGTCGTATGCCAATTGCAGTAAACGACAGTAGTTTATGGTAATATATGTCGTTTACATGTGTGTGTTAGTGTTCAGGATTATTATTATTATTATTATTATTATTGCCAATTTGGAGTGAACAACATGTCTTTTCCTCCAAGCAGAAACGACATTTCTATCACAATAAAGTACTAAAAAACCAATCTTACAGAAAATGACCACTATATATATGATTCGTCTTCGGTCGTCGACATTCTATACTGTAAGTCTGTAACATAGCTGTAAAATGCATAGGGTGTAACTATAACTTTAAGAAGTTTAATATTGTTCTAATAATAAATAATTTAAAGTTAAAAAGTCATTATAATAAGGAGTTCATGTTCATGAATCATGACATCGTGGCATACCACTTTTGTGACGATGATATGTCTCGAGGCTTTTCTGAAGTAATAATTTAGTAACCTAGGAGCCATTTTCAAAATAGAGTTTAGAATAATAGTGTTTGGCATATCAAATTTCTGTATTTTACCTTGTAAAACAAAAAATTATATATAGCGTAAAGTTTTCATATATTACAATTGATTCAAACACCTTATAAATTTCAATATTTTTAACTATTTCTAAAGAAGTAAAAAATATTTAAGGATCTATCGTAAAAGTGGGTTTTAGTTTTATCTTTAAGTGCAAATAAAGACTTCTTTTAATGAACAATAAAGCAAATAAAGAGAGTAACTGAGCCTCCAACTAACTACTTTCAGTGAGCTGAGAACTTTGGCCAAGACTTCAATTTGCAAGCTATAAAAAGGGGTTGGCAATATGACCAATTTGTCCAAATCATTGGCGAAAACTAAAACACAATTTAAGCTGTTTGATCATGACATTTAAGCTGTTTGAGTATGACATTTTTGTCCATGCAAGTTATACAATGACACACACATACATATACGTATATATATACATATATATACACACACACACATTTGGCTCTGAGTTTTACACTGATATTTAGCAATACATTCATGTTGCTCAAGCTGACAACAAATCATGAATATACTGTCCAGTGAATAAATGGATTTCAGATAAAAGTAGCATTTTGAGGGAAACAAAAACTTTTTTATCTTTTATTAGGAATAGAGAAATTATATATACGATGACTTTTTTGATAGAAGCCCCCCACTGGTAATATACGTTGTGAAGCTTAGATCTAATCATTTTTTTTTTCTAAGATATGGTGGCCAAAAACAAATATCTTTTCTGGTGTTTACTAAAAAAATTGCCATATAATAATGTATAGTTTTACATCCGGAGGAAAAATGGCCCGTTGTCTCTTTCCCTTTTCCTCGACATTCCCAGGAACTTTGCACAAAACAAAAACAATACAATGTTGGTAATAAAAAATCTGGTTAGTCCACTGTTTCTGGCACAAATTCATGTGACTGGTTTATGCACAAGTAAGTTAAATGCAATTTTTTTTTTCTTTCTGCTTTTATTTATTTTATTTTATTTTCTTTTTTGATTGCTGGAATGTCCCATTCGCATTGTCGCTATATGAATTTGGATATCATAAATGCAGCTCAACTCAACCATCTCATTTGCTTTGCATTTGATCACGAAACATGATTAATAAATAGTATTAAATTTCTCAGTTAAAATGGACTTTCCAAATTTCCGCGTTAAAAATTTACTTTTTTAATAATGTATTTGTCAAGCTTGGTCTTAGCCATAATTTTGGTTATAAATGGTGTAAAATTCTTATATGCTACGAGCTCTGTCTTAACTAGAATCTCGGTTATGATAATATAAATATTTCATATACTACATTAACAATAAAAAATTTACTACAATATAAAACTTTCACGTATTATCATAAAAACAGTTACAACTAATAGTACTAATTATCCTGCCAAACCCCTAATAAATTAAATCACTGGGCCCACACAATTATTTTAGATGATAGGCACATGCGTTGTTGGACCCAACCAGTGAACAGTCCAACAAGCCGCGGATCTGTTAAGCCTCTAAAGATGGGACCCACATACCTCTAGGCCCACCTCTCTCAGTCGCTGTCCTACAATTACTTCCTTTCTTTTTCTGAAACAACCAGCTAAACTACTTTCTTAAATTATTATCATTAGTTTCTGAACTACTAGTATATAACGACATTTGGTACCTGAATTTTTTATTTTGATATATTATTTCATGAGCTGAGTTTTGACTTATAATCTGTATTTTTATAATTTAACAAAGAAAACATGTTCTGTATTTTTATAATTTAACAAAGAAAACATGTAATAAATTAAAATTCTACCGCTATATGCAAAATATTCTCTTCAATACTATTAAAAGCCATTGAAAATTCCATTAAAAAAGCCATTGAAATATATAGCGTTTTGATGTTACACTATTTGTTTATGTAAAATAAGATAATGCGTTTATCTACGTCAATTTGAGAGTTTGTTTGTCAATTTTAATGTAGTAAACAAAAACCGCAAAATATATATAGAAAGTAATCGAGAAAAATTAAGCTGGTTATTTTTTTCTTACTATTCGTTATTATCTTTAGAATTATTACAAATCAAATGTAGAATCACAATACTTATAGTTTAGAGACCTACAATTCTAGCACCCCAAATTTGCCAAGCAAAAAAGTACACAGTAGGTTGATCAACTGTGGCTCTCTCTTTAGCATGACCGATGAATCCAATACATTGAGAAATCTTTACATTATAAGAAAAAGTGCACATTGTAGACATTTACTTCATGAGGTTAAAATTTTGCTATTTCACAAAATAGTAGACTATAGTATAAAAAAAATATATAATAACCTAGATTGGGTCCTTTTGTTTTATGAATAGTTGGGTTTTTACTTCCATGAGAATAAAAAAGATTTTTCATAAATGTAAGAATGGCAATTTCAAAAATAGTATTTTCTTATAGAAATTAGAATATGAATCAAGCACCTTTCATCTATCAAATTATTTGGTTGTAAGCCTAATTCTATTAGGCTATCACCTTGAAGTAACTGGTTAAATTTATATGCTTTTCTCTTAATAAGCACTTTTTATTTTCGTCAGTTGACCCTAAACAGCAATAATAAAGAGAAAAAGGAAGAACTTTTTGCCGTGGGGATTTGACAATAAAGTTGATGAATATTTCTAATCCAGCTGCGAATATGACCTAACAACAAACAAATTCGCATCTCAAACCTTCCACGTAGTAATGATAGGAAATTTTCTATACCAATACAATGCAAAAGGTGTTTTTAAAGACCATTCGATGTTTAAATTTATTCTATGTTTGGAAGATGAAGTTAAACCTTAAGAAGCTCTTACATATTACATTATAAAATCAGAGTATTGTTACAATGTAAAGTTTTTATATGTTATAATATTTGAAATTAATTTTTTAGTTTATACTGTCTTGTCAAGCATATTATTAAAACAATATAGCAAAATTGGTTAAAATAAAAATAGCTTTGGTTGTCCAAACAATATTTTTTCCCTCCCTCTTGAGGTTTGTTGTTTGTCAACTTAAGGTATTTGGCTAAGGGTTGTTTACATAACAAATTCAGTTATAAACAGTATAAAACTTTTATATGTTATAGTAAAAAGAAAATAATTACTACAATATAAAACTTTTATATGCTACAATAAAATTAGTTTCTACGGATGATCCCCATTATTATGGCTAAACATCTTAAAAGATTTTGCTCCGCAACGTGGTTAAAAATTATCGGTTCAAACCGTTGAGTTTGATGATTTCATACGCTACTTTCCAAACACACTGAACACACTCCAAATCTATTTCCCTTCGTTGACGTGGCTAATCGCACTTGATCCCTAACGTTCGCGCTCCGTCCACTCTCCTTCAATCTTATCTTATTGTATTATTCTTTTCTTTTCTTAATTAATTCCGCTCGAAAACCACTTCAGTACGTTTACGTGCTTTGCTCAAAGGCGTCAGCTCCCACAATGACAAAAATACCCCCATACTTGTCCTCAAACTATGCCAATATGCCCTTTCCTTCCCGTCAATTTCCCTCGCACGACAAGGACTTCTTCGGTGAATCACTATTCCAGCATTTCTCTCAGCTGTTCCTCTGTCAGTTCTCGAATCCTTTTTCCTCTTCCTCTTCTTCTTCTTCTTTCGCAAAACGCTAAGGATTTTATCAGCGAACGAGCATTTTATTTTCCCGAGAAAATTGTGTCTCTTTAGTAATTTTCCCTTCGGGTTTGCTTGGACCGGCTCGCCGGGGTGGGGACAGGGGGTTGGCGACTTCGATGGCGGCGGGGGCAATGGCGACCGCCGTTGGAGCCGTGGTGCTTCTTTACCTGCTGAGTCGGAGGCTGTTGACGAAGGGAGGGGAAGAAGACGATCGGAGTGGAGGCTTCGACTCCTCGAAATCGACCAGATCGGTGAAGAGGAGGCTCTCGCGGCGGCCGGCTCAGGCGCCGGCCACGTGGCTGGAGTCGATCACAACGCTGTCGGAGACGCTGAGGTTCACCTACGCCGAGACGCTCGGGAAATGGCCGATCGGCGACTTGGCGTTCGGCATCAAGTATCTCATGCGGAGGCAGGTAAATTTTTAGTCTGATGTCTCAATCGCATATCACCTCGCGTTCTTGATTCGTTCAATGTCCGTGTCTTTTGTTTCAAGATTTTAGGAAAATCGTTCTTTGCTATTTGAATTTTCGAGTTAAATTTGATTCGTTCAATGTTCGTGTCTTTTGTATTAATTTTTTGATTTTGTAGTTTTTAGTTTCTTTGGTTGATTGAGAAAAATTTGATGCATTTTCCAGGGCAATTTACAAGTTGCTAGTGTATATGCTGGTAGTAATTGTGTAGAGCTTAAAGATCCCGAGATTGTTGCGGAGTTGAATTATTATTTGAGGTTGTTGACGCTTTGTATGCTTTTCTCAAAGAAGCCTTTCCCGGTGTTTTTAGAATCCGCCAGCTACTCTCAGGAAGATGTTCTTCTGCAGAAGCCCAAGGCTGGGGTATGTAACTTATGTATTTTCTTTTTCGATATATGAAAATGAGAATTTGTATGCTTTTTAAAGCGTCATTTTTTAAGGACTTAGGGATGAAATTCTTGTTGAGAGGCTTTGTTGTGAAAAGAAAGAAAGAAAGAAAGAAAGAAAGAAAGAAAGAATAATAGAAGGATACTATTAGAGTAATTCTTTTGATTGAAGAAAAAAAAAAAAGAAAGAAAGAAAGAAAGAAAGAAAGAAGGATAATATTAGAGTAATTCTTTTGATTGAACTAGGCTGCATAGAAGTGGGTTAAGAGGGCAGAGAAACAGAGGATTTTATTTTTGCATTCGGGCAAGTTGGATAATACTGAGCTATGTGTATTCGAATGTGCTAGGTTTTTAACTGATGCCCATTTGATATTTTGTAATTATTTGAGTTGTCGATCGGCTGTCATATTGTAATGTGTAAAATATGGTTTAGGACATTCAAATTTTTGTAGTGCTTCACAAGTGACTTGTATTTTAATTGAGACAATAATGGTTGCAGCTGCTGAAGCCTGCTTTCACGATTATGCGTGATAAAGATTCAAAATGCTTCCTTCTATTGATTCGTGGAACACATAGCATTAAAGACACATTAACGGCAGTAACTGGTGCAGTGGTCCCTTTCCACCATTCGGTTTTGCACGATGGTGGAATTAGCAACTTAGTTCTGGGGTATGCTCATTGTGGGATGGTTGCTGCCGCCCGTTGGATTGCTAAGCTTAGCAGTCCTTTCTTGCTTAAGGCTCTTGGTGAATATCCTGACTACAAAGTTAAGGTAACAACAGCTCCTTAATATAATTAACGTTATAACGTAGTTTTTTTTTTTTTTTTTTTTTTAAAAAAACCATGGTCTCCCATCTTGTAGTGTAGTTCTACTTCGTGCCCTAGGAGTTGCTCTTCATTTCTCTTATATCTAAGTCTATTATATTCTGCCCCGCTATACTCAACAATCTTTTACGCCTACAAAACATAGTATAATCTTGCTTTGGTGTTTTCTTTTTTTAGGCTAGTGACTTTTTAGTGAACTGAATTCTTGCTTGATCCTTGGTCGTTATCTTGACACTTTTTCACTCCTTCCCTCTCCACCGTATCCCCATTATTGTTTTACTAAGTTTAGAGACTTTCATTATCAGGTTGTTGGGCATTCACTTGGTGGTGGTACTGCAGCGCTACTTGCTTATATCCTTAGGGAGCAAAAGGAGTTCTCGTCAACAACTTGCATTACATTTGCCCCAGGTATGCATAACTGATCAAGTCTAGAGTGATTTATTTCTCTTTTTATTAGTCGCATGGCTTGACCTCCAAGAGCTCAAGTGATGATGGATGTTCAATGATGTGATGAATATACAGGAGTTCAAACTTTTCCATCTGCAGTTACATCCTTTAGTGCAATTTCCTCCCCAGTAAATTTTGATTTGTAATTTGTCATTGTTGCAGCTGCCTGTATGACGTGGGAGTTGGCAGAATCTGGAAAACACTTCATCACAACTATCATCAATGGTGCCGACCTGGTGCCAACATTCTCTACAGCTTCTATTGATGATCTTCGCTCTGAGGTGCTGTAAATCTTTCTCTAGATCTAATATGGATGGCATCACATTTGTCTTGATAATCGTGATATGATGTTCATTGTTCAATTCTCATTAAGAAGGCATTGTTAATATCCTTTTATATGTTTTCATTCATCAGGTCACAGCATCATCGTGGTTGAATGATTTGCGGGATCAGGTTGAGCGTACAAGGATACTAAATGTTTTCTATCGCTCTGCATCTGCTGTAGGATCTCGCCTCCCATCCATTGCCAGTGCAAAAGCCAGGGTTGCTGGTGCTGGTGCACTTCTAAGGCCAGTATCAAGCAGTACCCAGGTAATGATGCCTTCTCTATCGTTAGATTTTGTTGGACACTAGAAAAGCATTGTGCGAAATTGCAGAAGTTTAGTTGAAGTCAAGTTTGGTGGTTGTTTGCCATATTTAAGTGGCATAGTTCTTTATCACAAACTTTTTGCGATGGATGGTAATCAAGCCCTCAGGTTGAGCTTTGAACTTGTATAAATTCTTATAATTTGTTAAGAGTATCAAGGTCAAGGTTGCCATTTACCAATGTATTAATTGTTTGCTTTTCTCTTTGCTCTACATCCTACTCCCTTTTTACTATGATGGCTAATGCCTAGGCTTGATGATGTTTAGGTTGTTATGAAGCGTGCACAGAATGTTGCTGAAGCTGTTGTCAGAACGCGCTCCTCCTTATCATCATGGTCTTGCATGGGTGCACGGCATCGAAACGTGGGTCCTGCATTGAACCCTAAACAAGATGATATGCCTGAAGTTGCACTTATATCTGAAAAGACTTCTGAATTGTTGGATATTGAAGCAGTTAACCGAGATGCAGCGCTAAACAAACCAGAATCTAGTCCTACTGATGGATTGGGGCATGACGATACAGATGAAGAGGAGCATCTTCTTCCTGTGGAGAGTGTCACCGCTACATCCACTGTGGAAGACATTACTGAAGGCGAGTTGTGGTACGAACTGGAGAAGGAGCTTCAGAGACAGGAGAATAAAGTCGACATTGAGGCCAAGGAAGAAGAAGCAGCCGCAGCAAAAGAAATAATTGAAGAGGAAAATATGCTAGTTGACGCTGCAGAAAACAATAACCCAATCTCTTCAACGGATGCTTCAGAAAATCACCACTTCTACCCTCCGGGCAGAATCATGCACATCGTTGCCACCCCTTCATCTGATTCTGTCAACTTAGATAACGATGAAGCTAATGAAGAACATATCGGTATATACGAGACACCTAGAAAACTCTACGGTAAACTCAGATTATCGAGAACGATGATTAATGATCACTTTATGCCGATGTATAAGAAGATGATGGAATTGTTAATCAGGGAACTGGAAAAGGAAGACCACAGTAGAAGTGTATTTTGAAAAAAGAAAAAAACATAATCAATAGCGAAAATGTTATATCTTGCAATTTGAAATCCTTTTTTACTGTTCCTTTGACCAGGCCTAAAAAAGACTAGTCCTTTGTGGACCAAGAGTGAGTACATACATAGGAACCTATTTGCTTTACCGAAAGTAGACACGGTGAAGCAGTACCAGTCGTTTTTGATGGTGCAAAAGATTGGCACTGATTATGGAAATGACTAGAATATGTAGCCTTCTGGAAATTTCTGTAGCCAAACAATTTTCAATGGCTTGAAAAGACAGATCCAATGTCTTCAATGCTAATTTCCAGTCCTGTCAAATTATTATGCTCGTGAGATGAGTCAATATCTTGTATTTGGATGTGGTTGTGTTGTCTTCTGTAGTTTTCTTTTTCAATTGAAAAAGAGATTTCATTGGTGCTATCCTGTTCTCTGCACCATTACTAGAAATCTCGGGCCTATCAATAACGAAGAAAGAATTTAAATCAATTCTATTAAAAAATGGACTTAATGTTATTAATTTTATTTTAAATATTATAGGCCCGACGCCACACGACTCATTGACAAGAGGGATCTGAACGTGGAGCTATCTAGTGTAAAGTTCGAATCATGTCACGAGAGGATGAAAAAAAGACATTCGAAATCACCTCAGTGGTGGTGGTTGTGTTCCTAGTTGTTTCTGTTTGTTTGTTTGTTGTTGTTGTTGTTGTTGTTTTTTTTTTTTTTTTTTTTTTTTTTTTTGGAAGTTCTATACTAAACTTTTCCCAGCATGGTCTTGCCCAAGGGCCACCCATGCTCGGCTCAGGGTTTGTTGGATTCTAAATTGGGTATGGAACAACGGTAACCACAAGAATTTTTTTAGGAAAGCGATGCCTAGCTTCGGCTAAAAATGTAGTCGCTGGCTTATCACTCCCCATATAATGGAGGATGGAATTCTGTCAAAATCAGTATCATTAATGATGACGTGAAAATACATAGCAATAGAAGCAATCCTAGCACTTCCAAATCCAGTAACTTAAAATTAGTTATTCATTGGTTGCAAGAAAAGGGAGAAGAATGTGACCATTTATTAAATTCAAACTTATTATTTTCTTTTCAAATCTTAATTTAGGGTTAATTTTGGAATGGTCCCCCAAACTTTTTCATCTCAATTTTGTATTAAGTGGTTTTGAAATCTTTTTTGCACCATCATCTATTTTTTAACAACCAACGTCATTGTAAAATATGAAATTTCTCTCTTAAAAAAATGAAATTTCTCTAAATTGTTGCAAGGAAAAACACTATGGCAAAACGTTTGGACTGTGATCCAAATTTTTGAAACAAATGGGTGCCTAATAAACAAAGTTTCTCATAACCATCATGAGCTATAATTATTGTCCAAAATCAATATTTCCTTTATAACTAGACCGAAGACATGAACACACCACTTATTCTTTTATAATTATAAAAAATAAGTCTCATTTTATTTCCTGTTTTCTAATAATATCATATCACATATATTAAAAATTTTAATTTATATAAGATG
>CAMOHE010026508.1:19010-47508 GCA_946598075.1 Artocarpus hirsutus | reverse complement strand
TGGCTGCCCGTATGGTCGCTATATTGACTAAATTAACTGACCATTTTGCTCTTGTTTGTTTTTGTTTTGTGTTTAGTTTATATGGGAACCTTTTTCGATGAAAACCCCACCGATTGTGCATGTTTTAGATTGTGCATGTTTTAGAACAGTTATATCTGATCAAAATCATTTCTTTAATAGATTTAATGGATGAAAGAAAAGTACCCACTAGAAAAATTGTCTTATTATATACACTTTTATAGAAATAAAGACAAATTTTTGAGATAAAATAATGGTACTTGAACTTTGTCGTAAGAACGCACCTCTAACTTTCTCTCCATTGTGAGTCCGGTTTTCTATTTTTTGCAAGAACCAACACCGCCAACCCCTACCTCACCCCCACCCCACAGGGCCAATGTCTAACACCTCCATGGTGTCGGTCGTCGTGCCCCTGGTCTGAGAAGAGAGGTGGTGCTCTAAGGAAGGAACATACTTGAAACATAAGGGTAGCTTGGTTGTGGATGGTCTAGGCTGGAAGGCATCACACAAGCAAGAGGCAGTGGAACCAGGCAAGGTTGTGGTTGAAGGAGGCCGTCGTGCAGCTCTATGTGTTAAGTAGGAGCTATGTGCCACGAGATATTGGCGAGCAAAGTCTAGGAAACACAGATCTTGATGATTGATAAGTTGGGTTCGATGTTAGAGCACAGGACAGTATCCTTATAACTTTCATAGCCAAAACTTCATGGGATCTCAACGTTCTAGATTGAACTGGAGTTGTGTTGGTCTACAGGTTGTTGGTTTTACTTTTAATGTTTTATCTTTTTATGTGACGAAAAAAAATGACATCTTCATCGCATCAATATTTTGTACCTCAAATGCACATTGGTGCTTTAGATCTAATAATAAAGGTAGTCTCCTCACTCTTTGATTATTTCTAGAAGTACTCTTCGTAAGAGTTACTTTCTTGCAGTTTAAATAATGACCCCAATACGTTGGGACCTTTTGTCTCAGTTAATTGGTTTTATCCATCGATTGCAATAGTTTAACTAAATAAGCTTTTTTGAGTCAAGCAGGCTTCTCCCCATTGGGTCTCAATATTTGTGTTTGTCTCTATACTTCATTCTTCTTTACTTGTAAATCTAGTCAATGTTTGAAATCGAATACCTTGTTACTTTGTGCTCGATTTTGACTCAGTTAATCTAATAATTTTCAGAATGCAATTTCAGTTTAAAAAGTAGAGACAAAAATATCTATTTTGGTGTCATATCATATCACCTTAAAAATCCTTATATTTTTAAGTATGTTTCACTAATTGTGTCAAAAGCTTGCATTACAATGTATTTTGAATAAGAAAATATCATATTAAAATGACAATATCCTTCATCAAAACTAACATGTAACCCTTTAATTCTTATACTTTAAATTCAAATATAAAATTAAAAAAAAATGAAAAAAAAAAAAGCATGCAAATCTTCAAGGTCAATGACGACGTGGGTGCACAAGAGGAGGGATGGAGTTTGAAATATCTTTATGAGGGGGACACTCGTATATGTCGAAGGGGAAGGGGCTTATTTGAGTCTCATTAGTTTTCTTTATATTTCTTATTTTGTTCTAATTTATACCCAAAAAAAAAAAAAAAAAACTTGTCTACAATCAAAAAGTCCACATCAGAGTGTGAGAACTACCCAATGCAAAATAGAAGAGAAGATAAAAGAGAGAAAAAAATAGGGTTTCACATTGTTACAATTGTGTATTTAACATCATTCAATAAATAAACTAATAAAGCAAAGTTTATATAAATCTACATGCGAAGGAACAAAATACTACTCTACAATTATTAATAACATTATCCTAATATAAATGTAAGTATTTCTAACACCTTGCCTCAAACTCACAGCGTAAATGGGAGAAGCATTGAGCGTTTGCCAACCAAAACAAAACAAAAATAAAACAACTAAAACATACATGACTTCGTAAACAATTCTGCAATCTTATACGTTCTCCTTTTGACGTGTGGGCCTACGGCAATTCGATACCTAATCAGGGACAATCAAGGGAGAGGAGAATTGAAAAGTGTCTAATTCGATATAATTTTCTAATTAATTTTTCCATGTTTCCTTGCTTTGTTATTGAGTTTTTTTGTCTTGTTTGAGTTTTTGTGTTTTTTAGGTGTTTCGGAAGTTTAGAAATAATTTGGAGCTCAAAAGGATGCATTTGGAAGAATACTGGGCATTGCACTTCAAAATTTGGTAGGCTCTAAGAGAGCATCAAATTAATCTTTGCTAAGAATATTGTTGTTATTAAGTATAATAATGAGCAAGGCTCAATCCTGTAAAGGATTGGTTCTAATTGATTAGTTTTGGTGCTAAAAATTAAAAAACAATAAACTAAACACTAAATGGGGGATTTTGAATATTAACTAAATAAGTAAACAAAATAAAACAAAAATAAATACAAACAATAATAATAAAACTGATTAAAAGATCACTCTCCACTACTAAACAATAACTATGTAATTAATTACATAATTATTTTCAATTTTCTATTGAAACTACTAATCGTAGATTAGAACAAACTCTGCTATCTTAATCTTTCCTTACTATGTCATTTAATAAAATAAGCTCTTTATTAAATCTCTTTCCACTAAATAACATAGAACATGCTTTCTAGATTCAATTCAACAAAAGCATTAAAATAAGAAAAATAGGTTAGTATAAGCAATAAACATAACATATAAGCTCCGTCTATTCGACCTAAGTTATGTTCTACATCATAATCGAACAAAAGCCTCTCATAATTATTAACCACAATTTACTACTAATGATAAGAATAATAATACAATTATAAATCAAGATTCCTAATCTAATAATAGATAATTTTCAAGTCCTATTTAGTTGCACACTCAAACACAACAAGAAAACAATCATGAATAATAATTATAGAGGAATATAAACAATCTCAATTGAAAAATTAGAAACAAATCTAACAATTTAATTATATAATCATGTGTAGGGTTTTGTAATCACCTTGACTAAAAATAAAATTAAACTAAATATATAGAAAAAAGAAGAAGAAAAGAAAGAAAGAAAGAAAGAATAAAAATAAGAACGATTTTCGCATTGAAGGCTCTTCTAAGCGGATAATTCTTCTTGAGCCACCATCAGAGCTTCTTCCTTATCTCTCCTTTTTTTTTTTTCTCTCCTAAGGCTAAGCAAAACTGATAAAAAGATGTCTTTTTATGCTATAAGTTGATGCATTTATAGACTTCCAAATTTAGGGTTAAAACAAGAAAGTTTGAAGCTCTTTGGACCTACAAAATAGGGTAAGTTTGCATCGTAGTGCCTAGGGGCCCAAAAACTAGTGCCTAGGTTCCAAAAATTTTCTATCCTAGAGCCTATGCGTTGCAATGGCATGATGGCACCCCTTTTTACAACTGTTGCATATGGAATTCTTTTAAATGCATCCTTTTGAGTTCCAAAGCATTTCTAAACCTCCGAAACATCTACAAAACACAAAAACTCAAGAATAAAACAAGGCAACATGGGAAAATCGATTCGAAAATTTTATCAAATTAAGAATTTATCAAATTCCCTTACACTTAACTTTTGCTCTTCCTCAAGCAAACCTAGGACACATAAATAACGAAAAACCAAAACAAAAACGCTAACCTTCCAACTTTTTGTGTTAGAGAACCATAAAAGATCATGGCTTCAATATCAAACAAGCATTGAATTAAATCAAATAGTGATTCTCAAGCTAATACATCCTATAACAGTCATACTCGAGTGCTTGTAAAATAGCCATTGTTACTGACAATGAAACTATACATCCTTTTAAAAAGATAAACCTCAAAATCCTCATCAAAACGATCACCTAATCTCGGTTGAAAAGGTCAAATGTCATAAGCTCCCCTTTTGGTACAAATCTCCACTATATCGAAGGCACCACCTAAAATCAAAAGGTCTTCGATACGTTGTAACAGGCCTAAGGGATAATGATTAGAAAAAAGAAAGGATATGGATATCGCAATGTTTTAAAAAACTTCATGGAGTCCAAGACATCATAAGATTCTTCAAAGATACCTCTCAAAACCCATAAAAGTAAGAACATAGGCCAAATATCCTTATGTTGGACCTTTAATTCATTCTAACCAACCTTGTAACATCCAAAATTATGAGAGGATAGCTTAAGATATTTTATTTAATTTTTTTCTGTTGTCCCTTTTTTTTTATTTTTTTTTCTTTTGTATCTTATCCTTTTTTTTATTTTTTAATTTTTTTTAGCTATCCTTACAAATTCTCCCTTTCTTATTCTTGATTCAATTCCTTCCCCCACACTTATCTGTCCCCAACCCAATTCCTTGCAAAATTCCCTTGTACATGAAACAAGCATTTAAAGCTCTAATTCATCTCTAGAACAAGGGTACAAATGTAAGTATAAACAAGCTAGATAAGAAGATGCACTTAGCCAAAGAAAAAGGTCTACATTGGCTTATTAGGGGGGATGCTCTCTTAGGACATCAATTAGGACTCTGGTTGATTTGTCCATGGTACTAGAGATCCTAGTGCCTTAATCATTTTGCAAGTGATGCTCAATCAACTATTCGCCATGAAAGACCTCCAAAAGAGTTCTAACATTTAACCCTTATATGTTGAAATCAACATGATAGTTAAAATGAGGGTATAAGAATCTACTTGTTCTAATATGCGAGTCTCTATACCAAATGACATGGCTATTGTGTATAAAAATATGAGTATAATCATCATTAAAACATTTTAACCAAAAAATACAATCAAGACTCAAAACAATACTCATAATCAATCAAAGCCATAAACATTAACGCTTAGTTCTCATCAATAAAGTTGGAAGGTATCTTAAGACTCAAAAACCTAAATAAAAAGATTTTACAAAAAATTTTAAAATTTAATTTTTTTAAGAGAAGAAAACAAAAAACTAACGAAAAGAAATCTAAAAGTCCTAAATCCTCCCCCTATACTTAAATCCTTACATTGTCCTCAATGTAAGACTAAGCATAGAAAAAAAGAGAAACAAAAAACAAAAACAAAGAAAACAAAATAAAAGCAATAAAAATAATAAAAAAGATAAAAATGACGAGTGTAAGAAGGATTAAATCTACTATGGTGCGCTCTTCATCTATTGGGTTGCCTCCCAAGAAACGCTTAGTTTAATGTCCTTAGCTTGACTTATAGAAGCAATCATTAAGAGTGGCGTCTACCCATAAAAGGTGTCATAAAATACCACATAGGGGTCTTTATTATTAATGCACTCAAGTTTGGCAAGATCTGGGAAATTTCGGCATGTCATACTAACTTGACTCAATTTTCTTGAATGTGCTTGGGAAGAGAACACCAATTCTAGCTTTAGCTCATAGAGGATGCAATGTGGTAAAGGTGGCGTCAATAGGAAGGAGGGATCCATTGTTGGTGTATGTGTTATTACCATCGATGAGCTCAAATTGACTATCTCATATGCTTCTTCATCCTCCAACAGGTCTTGTGATTTGGCTTCATGGAGGAATTTCTCAAATAATAACCCATCTAATTGCTCTTCACTCTTTACTTGATTCTCCAAAAACATGCTTGCGATTTGATCTTCATAGAACTCACAACTTTGGATGGATGTCTTGTGACTTAGACGGTGTAAATCAATTTCAATCACATGAGTTTCAAAATGTCGAGCTAAAACAAGATCAAAGGCTTCTATTTTTTTTTATCATAAGGCTCAATTTCTTCTAATGGCTCAAATTCCCATAAAGCTCCTATGTAAGGCAAATTACTCTCCCAACCTTGGTTGTTTGAGGAGTAATCATCATCATGCCCTATCGTACTCTTCACCATTTGATAAGTACCTTTAGTTGTCTTTGATCTTTGTGCCTCTAACCTGCTCATGGCATTAGTCAATTGGCCCATTTGACTCTCCAAACTCTAAACACTCGCTTTCATATCCTCACTACAAGAAACTGTGCTTTTAGCGATTGCTTTTTCCCAAGTCATCGCTAAAAGTTTGTTGCTAACAAATATTAAGCAACAATATGACGACACGTCGTCATTAATTCTAAAGGCATGAATTGAAACCAGATGACATCATAAACAACTTTTAGCAATACTTTTTGAAAATTGTCATCGCTAAAAGTTTTTAAATTTTTGAAAAATTTTAAATTTCGATGACTACTTGTCATCTAAAAGCTTTCTTCATTGGTTTTTAGCAACGGCAAATGTTGTCGTTGATAGTCTTTTTTTAATTAAAAATATATATTTTATTATAATTAAATAAATAATTTTGGTTTGATTTTATTTGAATTGTTTTTAAATATTATTTAATTTTGTAAAAATTTAAAAATAATTAAAATACAAATGAAATGCAAAAATAATTAATAATATAATATAAAGTAAGACGTTCACTTCATAAAATAAAATAAAACAAACTATATAACCTAATAACACGTGAAAAGAAAATAAAAGTAGCACAAGTCCAATAATATACATAATTTTTAATCATCTAAGTTTATATTTTCTTCCTCTTACTCTTCCTCTTCTTCTTCATCATCATGAGGAAATATAGACGCTAGGGGTGGATGTATATCAACAATGATTACAAGGTTGGTTTTCCTCAATTGACTTACTAGCTCCATGTTGTTGGTATACATTTGTGTGAGCCAGTTTTGCACCATCGAAGACAACTAGTATGCCCGGACTGTGAACCAGAGGATGTGGAACTGGAACTTGACTCTCTCTGACTTAGTCGAGATCCCATTCTAGTCTTTAGCACATTTGCAAGTATTGCAACCTTATTAATGTAGAGGTTGAAATGGCATAAGCAGTCTCCATCGCCCTCGTTTGTCTTTCTTAAACTATTTGGCCCTATAATTAATAGCGAGGGAAAATTTATTAACTAACGAACAAAATAGTTATAAAATAAGATTTTATTCAAAAAGACGACTATAGTTTACTTACATGTATGGCTTCTACAACCTTCTTTGCCCAACCCTACCTTAACGAAAATGTTGGGCATGCCAGTTGTCGATCAAGGACTGCAGTTGGCATGTCTTGGGGTTCATATGTGACGTTGAATTGATGTTAAAGTTCAATTGTTAATATTTTATTTGTAAAATGATTATCAAGTATCTTATATTTCTATGTCATTGCTGTGAATAAAAGGATTGCCCCTGATAGGTTAACCATCTTACTTCTTTATGGTTTGCCATATTCGTTTGTGATTGAGCTTGGAAAAAACAAGTTACAATTTTACAATACATTTTTTGAGTGATACATGATAAAAAGAAATTGTTGATGGGTAAACAAACCTTAAATGCAGGCTAGGCAAACCACTGATAACTTTTCTGCTAGTCCTCCATAGTCTTGATTTTTTTAGGCTTAATGTCCAGCTCGTGTTTCTTGTAGCTATTTAGGTCGTTCTTTTACTCACGATAGCACTTTTGGGCCTTTTTGATTGGTGTAAGCCCTCATCTTAGACATTAGCTTGATGACAAACCACTCTTGCATTTTTAAAAATAAGTTATACTACATGTCCCACAAAAGCATAAGGAAATTGGATTGATGAAAAAGCTATCACTGTCATAAGGCTAGGGATCTTGTTTCCATCCTCCAGTAGGATAGATCTCCAAGTGTTGTCCCATAGGGCCATACAATCCCTTGTGTTCACCCCAACGGCATTTTCAAACTATGAGCTGAAGTCCTTGATGCCCTTCATTGTCTCATCTATCTGATCAAACTTTACATTCCATGTAGAGCCACCCACTTGGTGATGTTTATCGCCGTGGACTTTCCTCGACCCTTACAGCTCGAGGAAGCTAGTACTATATATAAAAGGTTTATGAATTAAAGAAAATCAATAAAATTGTGAAAAGAAAAACAAGTGAATATTAGAAGTTATACCTGACTGACATTGGGACTATAGCATCGTCCTATGTCTCGATAAGGGCTTAGCTCCCCCAACAAATCCAACACAGGTGGCAACCTAGGCAAACATGCTACACATCGGTAGTAAAAAAAAATTAGATCAATTTATGTGTTATGCTATCAAATGATTGTTAGTATAAGTTTCAGAGTCATAAAGATGAGTACAATATAAAAAGACTCAATTATCATCACTACTAGTGTAAGCAATGTGGTCGGGAGATGCTTGTTCATCATTTTCTTTCCCAACTTCATGTCCTAACTCCTCATCATCAACATTCTCCTCAAATGTGTCATCAACCTCTAACGTATCGATCTCTATTGTGTCATTATCGTCAATGAAACATATGTTATCTCTTTGAGACTGTACAAAGTGAGCATCAACATCTTCGACAACATTAGGTCAACTAAAGATCATGGTGTCCAACTCAGGTTGCTCGACCTCCAGTTGAAGTTGTAAGAATTATTGTCTTGTAACACTTGAATTTCGTTTTTGACATCATTAGGTAATTGCAAATATGTCGATGCCCAAAGTGTTCAACAACTTTCCAATTTGGACTGTTGAACAAGTCATCGATATATTAAAAAAAAAAACTTGTTGTGCCTACATAGTAAGTATGAAAGGATCATCATTATACCATGAAATGTCCACAAAAATGCTTATCTTATTTTTGTAAACTTATATTCTTCTTTGCAATGGGCTAGTATCGAATCACTTGCACTTGAATGAAACCACTAAACAATCATTGATGTACAAAAGTTTAATTATTTTATGTAACTATCCATAAAATTTAGAATCTTTTGTTTTGGGTACGCATACACCTCTCTTTTGTCTCTTATGTCTTACATCATGGAGGGTTCTTCAAATGTATCTAATTCTTGTCAATCATCATCTTTATGACCATAATCCACTGAAAAAATTGTACAAAAATATAATGCAAATGTATGCATGGAAAACTAGTATCCACTTCACTGCTCATCTTGCAAAGTAAACTAGTGTACATGATTATCTTTATACATCTTCATGCATTTGTTATTCGTTCCACAACACTATTTTCTTGTACAAATTTTGGCAATATCTCCACTTAGTTCTCGTAAGTGTGCTGTAGAAGGTCACACACCCAGAGAATGAGGGAAGACAACCAAAAAATCTACCATAAGGGATGAGTGGAAATGAGCAACAAATACATAAATTTACAATCCTGAACTATCCAAACAGGACAATTCAAGAATCGGTGAGCCACTCACCGATTTTCGAACAGGTCTAAGGTTATCTTAAGAATGATTTGTAATATATGATATGCAACAAACTCGTACACACATACGATTCTTAGTGACTGTGTACTATAACCTTAATAGTATGCTTGCCACATATAAATTTTATTCAGTTTTATGTAATTACTTATATTAATTATCTATTAATTATTAGTACTGATATATTAAACAACAATTCTTTTTTCTTTCAAAATTCTTGATTATTACATGTTAATTTAATGCATAAGTTATTATTTTTTCGTATAATGAATTTGTAATTGTAAAACAATCACCTAATATTTAATTATTATTATTATTATTATTATTATTATTATTATTATACTCATTAAAATACGAATTATGAATTATTAATAATCATTTCTATTTTTTACTATCTTTGTGTTTAAATAAATTGATAATTCTTAACCACTTAACCAATTAATTACTACTAACTTAGTTATTAACTAATACTTCATTTTAATTATTGCTTAATTACGTATTTAATTTTTGTTACTAGTTAATTTTTACTTAATTAGTTAAGAACATAATCAACATTATTAATTACTTAATTTTGATTATTAAAATTATTAATTAATTAAGATTATTAATTTTAATGTTTTTAACTATTATGAATGTTAATTAATATTAACAAAACTAAATTAAATTAAATAACAAAATCACAAAATCTCATAATCAAAATTAACAAAATCATAAAATCACATTACACAAATTACATAACCAAAATTACAATACGTAGTGACATATTACACAAAATCACATATTACATATCACTAAGTCACAAAATCACATATTCAATTAACCATATAATCATATATTAAACAAAAGTTATATTCAATTAACCACATAATCGTATCATATATAATTAACCACATAATTATATATTATATAATCACATTTTAAACTAACAAAATTATTTGAGACTAAATTAAAAAACAAGGTGATTAAAAAAAAGGACACAACGGCGATGGACACAACAACGGCAGCAGTGGAAATGGCAAGAAAAAGAGAAAGAAAGAGAGAGGGAGCAAGGTAGGGCAGGGCAGGGCTGGGATAGGCAGGGGTGGCAGCAGCGCTTGGGGGGCTCGTTGGAGGTGGCAGTAGTGGTAGACTAGCGGCAGTAGAAACAACGAGAAAGAGAGAAGGGGATGGGGATGAAAAGAGGGAGAAAAAGAAAGGGGGCCGGGGTGGGGTGGGCTGGGCTGGGTGGGGGAGGCCATGGCGCTCAGGGAACTTGTCAGAGGCGGCAACCGAAGGAGGAAAACAAGGAAGTAGAGAAAGAAGGGGTGAGGCAAGGGAGGGAAAAGGAGCGAGAGAAAGAAGGAGATGGTGGGGGCGGTTTAGGGGTGGTTGAAAAGGCTACAGCCGAGAATGGAGGGGCTAGTTGGAGGCAGTGCTGGAGAGAGGTAAAGAGAGTGAGAGAAGATCGGGTAAAGAGAGAGAGAGATAAGAACGTGAGGAAGAAGATCAAGTGTTTTAGGTTCATGTAGTGAAGGGTTTCTAGTGATGACATATGTTATTGCTAAAAACCAAAAAGACATTGCTATAAATAGCTCTTCGATGTCATTTAAATATGCCCTAATAGGTTAATTATATTCTTTTTGTCACTAAAAGTCTTAAAAAAATTTTGCACCCGCCCATTTTTGCTGTGTAAAAACTTAATGAAAATTAAATTTGGACATTTAGCAATGACAATGCCATCGCTAAAAGTCTTCATGGGCAATAGCTGGCAACAGCTGCCGTCACATTCTGGCATGGCCTTCTAGTGTGAACATTTAGTGCTTCATGTCAAACTTTTAATGAGAAGAATGTCGTCGCCAAAAGTCCTCCTTTGGTGCGAGTTAATTACAATTCCTGTGATAGTTTCCTTAATATATTAGCAACGACGTAGTCAATTCTAAAAGTCAATGTTTTAAAACTTTTATTGACAACATGCTAAAAGTCAATCTTTGTGTCATCACTAAAAGTTTTGTCGCTAAAGCTATCGTTTCTTGTAGTGCCTCATGAAATTGCATTGTCCTAGCAACACAAGCTTTCACTATGTCTTCAAGAGACTCGTTCATAGGTGTTTGGTCTATCGAGGCTCCTCCACTTGCGGCTAACAAGATTTGTAATTAGTAGGATGCTTTGATATCCTGAGGTTGAATGTTAAACCATGACTCCCAATTGTAGCAATCATCCTCCTAACTTTGGTTGGTCCTTCAATTCAATGTCTTGTTGTGGCACACAAGCCATTAAGGGAGATCTGAAATTAACACTCCTTTGAGAAATCATAATACAGAAATTGAATAAGAAAATCCTTGAATGTCCACCGAGCACAAGCCATTAAGAAAATCCTTGGATTTGTCAATGTGACATCTCAAAGTACCTCACACAAAACACACATAAACACAAAAATTAAAAACATAAAAGAAAAATTAATTAAAACTAACAAAAGGGAAAACAAAAACAAAATAGCAAATTAATTAGGAAAATAATCCCCAATGATCGATACCAAGAATAACAACATAATACCCAATCATGGGTCAATCAAAGGGAAAGTAGAATGCAAATGTTAATACCAATACAAATACCCAAAATGGGTCAAACAAAGAAAGAGAATACAAATAACTTATATAGGCCAAGCAAAAGAAAGGGGAATGCAAATGCCCAACATGAGACTACTCAAAGGAGGGGGAATGTGAATGCCTAATATGAGCCAATCAAAGAACACGGAGAGAGTGCAAATGCCCAACGCATGAAAGATATGAAATTACAATTGCAGAATTCAAATGCAAAGCATGACCTAAGACACAAATACCATAAAAAAAAAAAAACTCAAATATTAAAAGCTGCAACATCTGGTATTCTCTGCTTATCCAAAAAACAGTCTTTTTTGTCTATGGCTTATCCTAATCAACTTCTAGGATTGTTGGTCCTAATTGGCTACAAGATGACAAATTTAAAGGAGAAAATGCAATCATAGCATGTGGTTGCGTGGCAAGGAACTTCTAAAACTGCTCAGCAACGACAATTATTATAGGATGAGGAGATAAGAGGGCTCTAAAGCCATAAGGATTTTATTGGTGGTACTAAAATTCTAGTGTTTGGATGCTAAGACCTATAAGCTACTTATTGCTATTGATTGCCAAATTTCTATTAAGGAGATTATTGTTGGTGATGTAGTTGTTGTAAGTTTTCCTATAAAGATTTCAATAAAATTAGTGAAAACACAATAGAATAGAGTTAATTTTTTTCTTAAACTTTCAAGATCCTTGTCATAATCCTATATATAATAATTGAACAAAACATAAGCTTCCAGGTTTAGCAATAGCTCTAGATAATCAAGCGTTTTAAGACCTTCAAATCTTCCTTACTATTCTCATCCTTTTGAATCAACTAATGTATGGGCACTAGTGAGACTTCTTGTAAAACCTCTTGAATATAAGAACTCTAGATGGAGTAGGGCCTCAGAGATTTATTTAAAGATACTCTAAGCTAGGTGGTTAAAACAAAATCACCGGTGAGGTTCTATTTGAGAAAATCCCTATGTGCTTGGAGAGCCGAGCTGTAGAAGCTGAGCCATAATAGGAGTGGGCCCTGCTACGTGGGCTGTGCAGAGGTGCACCTAATCCATTGAAGCCGAGTGCACCTAAGCTCATGATCTCATCCGTCCGTGGTGCATACTGGACAAGATCCAATGGCTCCAAAGCACCCCATTTTCTCCCTTGTCCTAACCATTGCTTTGGTAAAAAATCCATGAGATCAATGACTTAAAGCACGCCATTGTCTTCTTGATAGCACCCACATCGCATAGGATTTCAAATCCATTATTTGCTCTCCAACTGTAGTGAGTGAGCATCAAGAAAAAAGAAGAAAAAAATATTTTATGCATAAAAAATTGATGCATTCCTAGAAGAGAAGGCCAAAATTTTTCATAACTTACTGCAAGATAGGCTAAACTATTCACCTACTCTTGCAGAATACAGTGATCCTATCATATTTTATCTGTCAAATCTTGAAAGGAATCGTATAGGTTGCCTGTAAAAAGGTAGCATTCCTTCAATTGAATTAATCAATTCCTCTATCAGTTTTTCATTAAAAAAGAAGAATTTTGAGAGAAAAATAGAGAGAAATAGAAAAAGGAGAAGAAATCTAAGGAGGTTTTTGCAGAAAATTCTTAGAAGTCATCATCATTCTTCAAATACCGTCAATCTTTTGAGCTACAAATATTGTTAGTTTTTAAGCTTTTGTTATTATTTTCGATTATGCCTAGCTAAATTTATTTTTAGTTAAAGGTGATTTCAAAACCTTGGACATGATTATGTAGCCATTTAGATGAATTAGTTCTAGATTTTCAATTTAAGATTGTTTATGTTTCATTATAATTAATGCTTATAAAAATTTTCTTGTTAAATTTAGATGCTCAACTAAATGAGACTAGAAAATCGCCTAATGCTATGTTAAAAATCTAGATTCATAATTGTCTTGTATTTTTAACTAATAGTAGCAATTTATGATCTACGATTATGGAAGGCTTTTGCTTGATTATGATGTGAAATATAATCTAAGTTGCATAAACCGAACTTGTGAGTTTATTACTTAGATCAACATATCTTTCTTAACTTAATGCTTCTGTTGGCTTAAATCTAGAAAGCTTATTCTAGGTTATTTAATAGAAGGCACTTTAGTAAAAAGCTTATTTTATTAGACTACAAAGTAATGAAATATCAAGATAACAGAGCTTGTTGCTATTTATGGTAGGTAATTTCAACAGAAAAATTGAAAATAATTCTATGACTACTGCAAAATTATTGTCTGATGGTGGAGAATAAAACTTTAACCAACTTTATTATTTTTGTTTACAAATTCTTGAATTTTGTTATAATTTTTCTTATTCAAAACTGTTATTCTGATTTGAATTTTGAATTTAAATTTTGTTAATTTAATTTTGTTATTGTTATTTTCTTTTCTTAATTAATTTTTGTGTTTTTATTCACATTTTACTTATCATTTATTTTGCATTTTAATTTTATTGTTTCATTAGTTTTAAGTGATTTTGTTAATTTCAACCCCTTTTTTAATTCTATAAAAATAATATATATATATATATATAAAATAATAAATAAATATGAATACAAATAAGTAGAAAATTAATAGCATATTAATTAAAATTAATCCTTATGGGAACAATACTCAACTCATCATTATACTACTTAATACGACTACATATACTTGCGTATACAAGAACTAACCCATCACGTACCTTGCATGTGCAACATGTGTTAATGTGTGTGCTCTTTTGTTGGTGTTCTAAAAGAGTTATTGTTATCTTTGTTTCTAATAATTATCTAGCATGATCAATGTGTGATATATATATATATATATATGTGTGTGTGTGCACGCGCGCACGCGTGCGCGCAGCGCGCTTATTAGAATCATAATGGTGATTGTTAGTTGTTTTCATTTTTTTTAGTTTATTATGCATGCGTTTCATATGTGTGTATCCCTTTGAATTTATGATGCTGATTATTACCTTAGTATGTTGCACTTAGTGGCTGTAATGACTTATGAGTAGTTTTGACACCATGCTTGGAATTCTTGTTTCAGAACTTGGGGGCTTTTAATGCGTTTGGGAGAGTTATCATAATCATACATCTAAAAAAGGGTGCAAAGAGAAAAAAAAAAAAGAGTGACTAAAATAGGTTGTCACCTGATTAAGACCCACATGAGGATCCTAACAACTTACAACAATGCAAATCTGGCACAAATAATCTGAATAAAGTTGTACCTAAGGAGTTGTGTTCCAAGATAAGTTACTACACACACTAGTCAATCATTAAACCAAAAGAGAGGAAAATAACAACCGAACAAAGCAAAAGTCATCTTAGCAACACAAGTTTGAAGTAAACGGCAAAACAACTACAAGCCTACCACCATAATCTCATACATTGATAATAAAGGCTAAGGAAGGTTCAAAAAGGTGAAGGTAGGGGGTAGCACAAATCAAGAAAACAATTCATCGTCAAGACGCCCAAGGGCCTCCATTATTGCAATCATGGTACCATGGTCGAATTCCAACTTGACTCATGGGAGGTTATCCTTTAACTTCTTCATAGCCACCAACTCCTGCTCCAAGTATGTTATATGAGTGTCTAGATCAGCTCTCTTAGTAGAATTGTGATGCTCCTTAAATGTAGCACATGTAATGCTACGGATCCGGGTCATCAGGTAAGCAACTCGACAACCAAGAAGCTCAACGTTGCAACGTGCATCCCACCATAACAACAACATGGCCAAAAAGATCTAGGCAAGGCAGGTGTTGCTAAGTTCAAGGAGAACCACACCCCTGCCTATAATAATAACAGGACAGCAATACCTAGATATTTCGCTCTTAGGTACAAAGCCTGGAATACGAGCGAAGGTCGCCTGTAGGAGTGGCATCATTGCTGTAGGAATGCGAGCACCTAGGAAAGAAGTGAGTTCAAGACTGAAACTTGCCTCTGATTTGACCAAAGACACAACAAACTGATGAGTACATAATTTGACATATTTTTATATCATTCTTTCCTATATTTATTTTTTTTAGTTTCTCAGTTTTATTGTATTTATTTATATTTTTTGTGTTTATAGTTGTTTTATTATCAAGGAGTGAAAAGAGGTCAAAAACAAGGATTTTAGAGCTTCAAGAAATATATTTATTCATTTGGAATCTATTGGGAGTCGTTAGACGTGATTCGGGTGCAAAACAAGGTTCAGCAAATGACGCGCTTGTGCTAAAATTCCTTGCAGTCACGTAGTGGTTCTGCCTTTTGTGCTGTCGTGAGCTAAAATTCTATGCGGCCGCTTGCTCGCCTTTTCATCTCCATGTATTTTTTTACACAGCCATGGTGTTTCTTTCTTACCCAAGCGCATGTTGTGATTTTTCACTCTAAAACTAGTCCAAAAAAGGTCCAAGTTATCTGCTTTCATCCTCCAAATATAAAACCATAAATACCTATCCTTAGAACACAAAACATATTAGTTTTTTTTTATCAATTTTTCAATAGTTTTCCCCCTTAGTTTCTCAAGCTTAGGTGATAAAGAAAAAGAAGAAGAAAAGGAGAAGAGGCTTTGGGGTTGGCTCAAGGAATTTCATTTGCGTAGAGAATTCTTCGATGCCAAAATCGTTCTTTTCTTTATTTCTTTCTTTCTTTTCTTTTTCAATTATTTTATCTTTTTTTTTATTAAAGGGGTTTCAAAACCCTAAAAATAAATATATGATTAATTTTCATAGTTATTTTGCAATTTTCCAATTGAGATGGTTTATGCTATTCTATTTTGATTGCTTCTGATTATTTTTTTGTTTTGTTTGGGTGGCCAACTAATTAAGAGTTGCAATTAATCTATTGCTAGATTAGGAGACTTGATCCATAATTGTCTTATTATTCTAATCATTAGTAGCAAATTATGGTCATTGATCATGGTCCAGTTTTCGTATGATTACATGTAGAGCATAATCTTGGTTATATGATCCGTGCTTGTGTGATTGTTGCCTTGATCAACCTATCTTTCTCAACTTAATGCTTCTGTTAGATTAAATCTAGAGACTTTGTTCTGGGTTGTTTAGTAGAAAAGGGTTTAATAGAGCACTTTTCTTATTAAATTTACACAATAAGGAAAGATTGTGATAGCAAAGCTTGTTATTGTCTATGACTGGTAGTTTCAATGGATTATTGGGAATAATTTTGTAATTAATAATATTATTATTGTTTAGTGGTGGGGAATAATCTTTTGACCATTTTATTATTATTGTTTTTCATTTATTTATTTATTTTCTTTTCTTGTCATGATTGATTAAATTAAAAAACCCCAATTATGACTAGTTTTATTGTTTCTTAGGTTTTTGTATCAATAACTAATTAATTAGACCCAATCATTTTCGAGAACGACCCCTTACTCATCACTATACACAACAACGACATATTCTTTACAGGGATTAATTTGGTCCTTCTTTCGTAGCCTGCCAAAATTTTGGAGCCAATCGTTGGGGATTTTTTTCTTAATTAGTTGGTTATTTTGTTTTTTTTTTTTTTGTTTTGTTAATTTTTTTTTTAATTTGCCTTTTGTGTTTAATTTTTGTTTTTGTGTCTATTAATTGCAAGGTACCTTGAGATATTGCTTCGGTAGGTCCTCACTAGGTTTGCCTAATGAGACTTGGAATAGTTTTATATCACTTGGTGGAGATACAAGGATTTGCTCATCCAGTTTCCATATCATGGGTTCTCAAATAAGTGGCAACTTTAATTTTTGCTCAACAGCTTATGTATGACAACAAGACATTGGCTCAAAAGAGGTATCAACAATCAGTGGAAGACGCCTACTTAATGTTGGAAGACATGGTCGAATATGATCATTGGAATTGGAATTGTTCAAGGACCAACCAAGGTTAGGAGGATGATTACTATAATTCGGAGCCATGGGTTGACACTTGACCTTATGATATGAAGGTCAAAATTGTAAATGGAGGAGCTTTAGTAGACCAACCACCTACAAGCACATCTCTTGAAGACCTGGTTCAGGTCTTGGTTATAGACATGTTACAATTTCAAGAGGAAGTGACTGCTAGCCTACAAAATTTTCAAAGTCATATCGATCAATTAGCTAGTATCATAAGTAGGTTGGAGGAACAAGGTAAGTATTGAATGGTGCATAATATGTAATGGCGTAAGGATGAAGATGACTCAAACAACTTCAATTTAGGAGAGTAATTTGCCTAATATGGGAGCTGCATGGGAATTTGGAGGTGATCGAGCCTTGGAATGATAATATAGAGACCATAAACATTGTTTTAACTCAACACTTAGATGCTTGTGTTGTTGAGACTAATTTACACCTTCTAAATCATGAGACTATGCAAAGCTGGGAGTTCTATGACGATCAAAATGCAAGCATGGTTTTGGAAAATCAAGTGGAGAGTGAAAAGCAATTAGAAGGTTTATTATTTAAGGAATTCCTTTATAAAGCCAAATAACAAGAACCGTTGGAGGATGATGAACCATATGCAACTATCAATTTGAGGTCATAGATGTTCATATCACCACCAACAGATTCTTTCTTCTCATTGGCACTACCTTTACCATATCACACCCTCTATGAGCTAAAGCTAGAATCAAAGTTTTCCTTCCAAGCATATCATCTGAAATTGAGTCCAGTTGGTGCAACATGCATAATTTTACCATATCATGCCAAGCTTGAGGGCATTGACAATGAAGACCCATGCGTGGTGTTTTATGACACCTTCTATGGAGTAGAAGTCGCTCTTTGATGCCATTTGTCTACATCAGGTTGAGGACAATAAACCAAGTGCTATATGGGGCTGCCAAACGGATGGAGAGTGCACCAAGACAGATTGGATCTTTCTAATTCTCCTCCAATTTATCTTTTTATTATTTTATTGCTTTTATTGTTTTATGTGTTTTTATTTCTCTTTGTGTCGTTTTGAGTCTTAGGATACCTTCCAACTTCTTTGATGAGAACCAAGCATTAATGTTTATAGATTGGATTGATGATGGGTTTTGTGTTGAATGTTGATATTATTCTTATGTTAATATGTCTTTATAATAATTATACTCGCACTTAACACACATTGCCATGTTTTTCGATAATGAGACTTATATGTTAGAATAAGTAGATTCTTATTACCCTTATTCTAACTTTCATTCTAATCTTGTCTTGTTAGGATTTAATGTTAGAACTCTCCCATAGGTCTTTCGAAGCGAATGGTTGATCAAACATCACTTGAAAAAGGATTAAGGCACTAGGTTTCCTAGCACCAAGGCCAAATAAGCCAGAGCCCTATTTGATGTTCTAAGAGAACATGCCCCCAATAAGCCAGTTAAGCTTTTCATGTAGACCTTTTTATTTGGCTAGCCACATTAACTCCTTCCCTAGCTTGGTATACTTTATCCTTTACCCTTGTTCTAAAGATAAATTAGAGCTTAGAGACTTATTTCAGGTACAAGGGAGATTTTGCAAGGAATTGGGATAGGAATAGAAGATAAGTGTGGGGAAGGGAATTGAATCGAGAAAGAAAGAAAGGATATTTTTATAAGGATAGCTCAAAAACATATAAAAAAATGAAAAAAATCAAACATAGAAAAATGAAAAAAAAAATTCAAAAGAAAAAAGAGAAAAGAAAAAAAGAAAAATTTCAATTCAATAAATATCTTTAGCTTTTCTATATTTATTTTTGGGTCTTACAAAGTGGTTAAAATGATGAAAAGGCTTAACAGAGTGATATTTGGACTATATTGGAATTTCGTGGGGTTTTAAAAGGTGTTATTGAAGAATTCTATGATCTCTATACCTCTATGGATTCTTTAGAACCTTTGTTACATCTAATCCTTTCTTTCTTTTAACCACTATCCCTTGGCCCCATTATAACTCATATCGAAGATCCTTTTGATTTCAAGTGGCACCTTTAGCGTAGTGGAGAATCGTACCAAAGGGAAAGCCTATGACATTTGATTCCTTCAACCAAGATTAGGTGATTGTTTCTATGAAGACTATAAGGGTTTAGTTTTATGAAGCTTGTGTTGTTTCAATATCGATAACATTGGCTATTACACACACATGAGTATAATTGTTATAAGATATATTAGCTTGAGAATGACTAATGATTTAATACAATATTTGTTTGATTTCAAGTCCACAACTCTTATTGTTCTCTGAGGTAAAAGGTTGAAAGGTTAGTTTCCTTTGTCTATGTTCTAGTTATTTGTTTTTCATCTTAGGTTTTACTCAAGGACTAGCAAAAGATAAGTGCGGGGGAGTTTGACAAGTGCATAATTTGACATATTTACATATCATTTTTTCTTACATTTATTTTGTTAGTTTTTGAGTTTTATTGTATTTATTTGTGTTTTTTTGTGTTTTATAGGTGTTTTATTATCAGGTTGTAAAAAGAGGTTAAAAATAAGGATTTAAGAGCTTCAAGAAATATATTTATTCATTTGGAATCCATGAGGAGTTGTTGGACGCAATTCGGGTGCAAAACAGACGAGAAACGGATGAAACAAGGTTCAGCAAATGGTGCTCCCACACTAAAATTCCTTGTGGCCGTGTAGTGTTTATCCCTTTTTATATGGCCACAAGCTGAAATTTCATGCACCCGTATGCTTTCCTTTTTAGCTCGATGTGTTTTTTTTTTTTTTTTTGCACAACCATATCATTCCTTCCCTGCTCCCATGCATGTTGTGATTTTTCACTCCGTAATTAGTCCACAAAGGATTCAAGTTGCCTGTTTTCATCCTCCAAATATGAAAATATAAATACGCAACTTTAGAACACAAAACATAGCAGTTTTTTATTATTTTTCAATAGTTTTCCCATAGTTTCTTAGGCTTAAGAGATGAAGAAAAAAAAGAAGAAATAGAGGAAAAGCTTGGATGGTGGCTCGAGGAATTTTGTCTGCATAGAGAATTCTTTGACACCAAAATCTTTCTTTTCTTTATTTCTTTCTTTCTTTTCCTTTTCAATTATGTTATCTTAGTTTTGCTTTGGCTGAAGGGGATTTCAAAACCCTAGACATGATTATATGATTAATTGTTAGAATTATTTTCTAATTTTCCAATTGAGATTGTTTACATTCTTCTATTTTTACTGTTCATGATTATTTTCTTGTTTTATTTGGGTGTGCAACTAAATATGACTTAAAATTAATATATTGCTAGATTAGGAGACTTGATCCTTAATTATCATGTTATTCTAATCATTAGTAGCAAATTATGGTCATTGATTATGGTTAGGTTTTCGTATGATTGCATGTTGAGCATAACCTAGGTTAAATGATTTGAGCTTGTGAAATTGTTGTCTTGATCAAGCATCTTTAGCAACTTAATACTTCCGTTAGATTAAATCTAGAGAGCTTGTTTTAGGTTGCTTAGTGGAAAAGGGTTTAATAGAGTGCTTGTCTTATTAAATCTACACAAGAAGGAAAGATTAGAATAGCAGAGCTTGTTATGATCTACAGTTGGTAGTTTTAATTAATGATTGGGAATAATTCTGTAATTAATAGTATGATTATTTTTTAGTAGTAGCGAATGATCCTTTGACCATTTTATTATTACTGTTTTATTTTTTTTTTCTTGTCTTGCATAATTTAGTTAAGTAAATTCAAAGGCACCTAATTATGTCTAGTTTTATTGTTTTTTAGGTTTTTATGTTAATAACTAATTAATTAGACTCAATCCTCTACGAGAATGATCCCTGCTCATCACTATACACAACAACAACATATTCTTAGCATGGATTAATTTGGTGCTTCTTTCCAGGCCTACCATAAACCCTACAGTATCAAATGATTCCAAGAAGGCACGAATATTGGATCCCCATTGTAAGAGTTGTGAGCTCTTGCTAGAAATAGCCTTACTTGAGGTGGTAGGGGCAGCATCACTGAATGCAAGAGCTAGTGGAAAAGAGCTGGTGGCTACTCGAGTGTCCTTTAAGGCCGCGACAAGAACAGGAGGATGGATCACACCCAAAGAGGGAGGCAGATCCACCAGATAGTCATCAATGCGGGTTTGCACTTGTTGTATCGAAAGGGCCTTCTAAGCAAGTGAAAGGGCCTCATTATCCATGGAGACAATCTCGTGAAGGGATGCCTCTTCTCCCACACAGATGTCCTTCTGGAAGAATACAATAAGTGAAACTTAGAAAAGGAAAAGAAGAAAGGGGGAATATCAATACCATGGATGGTGTAACAACTAACTCATTTTTTCTATTTCATTTGTAAAAAATGTAGGAATGAAAAAACTGAAGGGAGGGCCCCATGTGTTGTGACACTCAAAGCTATCAAGGCCTTGATTCTGAATCCTTGACTATCACCGGAGGCCCCAGCTAGGAATGCTAGAGAAATGCCATAGCATACACGTGTGGATGCCATATCATGTGGCACAACTGTCTGGTGGCCCTGACTACAATTGTTAGAGAATGCCACTGTGTACATGTATGAATACCCCATCAAATGGCCCAATTGCCAAGATGCTCTAACTAGGAATTTTGGCAGGATACACAGCACATGTGTGCTGTGATGCCTCGGCCATTATGTTGGGAAGCCCTTAGGCCAAACAAGGGACTAGTTAACATTTGGGTTAACATACATGCCTAGGTGCCCAACTCTGGTAGGGCTACTACGACATGAAAAAGGGGATCCCCGACACTCCAACAACACACCGCATAGACTAGAAGAGTTATGCTATGGTTTTCTATTGGTTATGGTAATAGGCATAGAATGATAAGAATGGTTTTCTATACACACATACTTTTTGATTCCTTACTAACACTTATCTGATGCAAGAGGTCAATAGCTACCCCACTTTGTAGTTTGTGTAGGCAATAAAGATGGCAAATACTCTTCCCTCAACACAAGACACAAAGGAGAAACAAATTAGCATACATAGGCTTCAAGTGTCTTTCTTGTTAGGATTGGTGGTTTTAGAGCATTTCATTTTATCCTGATTGGATGTTATGAGAAATAAAGTGTTGCATTATTAACAAATAATATTTCTCGGTGTTCTCCAATCATATATATTGATACATATGTATGCAAATATCATAAAGGTTCCAATACTTATAAAGTTCATAATCATGTATATGAGGAGTTCATAATACGGAGGATATGATTATGTGTACTTAGCATAACAAGAAATTAGAATTGTATTATTGATGATCATTTTATGGATTATATCTTAATCTTGTGGTGATTGGTTGACTCATATCTATTCACTATGTCTTTTGATTGCCAACAGTTGGGATCTATAAATCCATGATCAAAAACTCAGTATGTTGAAGACATACTAATATAGGTAGCTAGGAACATTTCTTACAAATATAGAATCCACAACTCCTACAAGATAGGAAGTTAAGATAATATTCCCATTAGTATTAATTCAGGAACTTGGATGAAAAGATCCCCTATTTGATATGAGATATCAAATATTATCTAAATCCTTGTTAATGATTTGTTCATAAAAGGTCATCCATTAGAGAATTAATAGAATTCATGGTAAAAATGTAGTTAGAGAGGTTGCATGGAAAATCATAAACTTAGCTCTAGTTATGAATATTATTGTAGAGGGTATTATCGCATAGCAAATAATTATATCGATAGCCTTATTGTCAACATTTATGTTTTTAGGTTCATATAATTTTGTATATAGAGTGCAGCTTCATTTTTTGATAGTGGCACAAACTAGAGTTAATAATTATTATTAATTTAATTATGAGATAATTAAATTATAAATAATTATTAAAGCTTAAATTGTATATGCCTATTGGGTCCCTTGCTAGCTCCACAACATTCTTTTCAAATGGATCAATGAAAATTTGCTTCAATTATTTATGTTTATAGGGGCAGAATTGTAATTTCACATAATAGTACATATGGACTACGTATGGCGCCACACACATGAACTTTGGGAGTCCATGTGGCGCTAGTTCCATGATTTAAGGATTCAAATATCTTACATAATCTTCATGTAACCTATTTGTTATCTTGGTGCAGAGAAATATCTTTTTCAAAGGCTGAAATAGATTCTGCAGTTTTATGAGATGATTTAAATAATTAAAAAAAATTATAGAAGATATTTATTTTAAAAGTTAAAATAAATAACATCTCAGTTTGGACTAAAATCAGATCCCAAACAAATACTAGATGAATAAAGAATCATGCAGTTGGAGGTAGTTGTGATATGTGTCACTCTCTTATTGGAAGGCAAAAGATCACGCCCAACTACCCTATGGTAGGTGTGATTCTCTCAGGATCTTTGGAAGATTCTACTCTAATTAATTCCTATTGGTGCATCTATAAGTAGACCTTGGAGTTTCCATTTTCAATAGAATTTTCTCTTGCTTTCATCTTAGTATTCTTTAGCTCTCCCATTTATAGTTTAAAGAACCTCCACCAAGAAGAAAGATTGGAAGGAGATATTTTAGAGATAATCCAAGTAATCTCATTGGTGCTCACACACTAGTTGATCCAGAAGGAGGAGAATAATAAGAAAGATCTGAAAGTCTTTGAATGCTTAATCATCCAGAGTTACTGCCAAACCTGTAAGTTTGTGTTTATTTAATTATTTCTAGGTAGCATCATGAGCAAGATCCTGAAGTTTAAGAAAAATTTGAAACTCTGTTTCATTGTGTTTTATATGTTTTTTCAAGTTTAACCCAACAATTCCTTGATGTGCAAGTACTCCTGAGGCACACTTTTCCTACCAAGCAAGGTCGGCCAAAGCATTTTTGTCCTGACGGGTCAGGCTGTCCAAAGTACTCTTCTATTGATGAACTAGGTCACTTGATGTAGGTTATCCTTTAAGGCCTCAAGTTGACCAACAAAACTTGAGTCAAGAGATGTTCAAGGAAGGGCAAGGCAACATAAAAAAAAAAAGTGAGAGAAGAGGAAGATTAAAAGAAGCCGTACCTAAACTTCTAACAATTCTTCCGCTAGAGTGGGGTCTTGCTCTATGGATTGAGAAGCAGGCTACAAAGGAAACACATGGCGGGTGACCAAAACATTGATAAACATGTGGCACGTCCTAATCGAAAAAAAGATCATAGGGTTACCATAGCAGGCGAAGTGCCCGCTGCAAGTGCAGACTTCTTTGTAGGACTCTTCCCGTTTGGCCAATCTTTAACCTGCGGAGTTTGAAAAAGTTAGTATAAGAATGGACATGCAAAGTATAAAGTCAGATGGAATAAGAAGCTAAACTTGAGTTATCGTCCTCATATGATGGGCAACTCCCTGATAGAAGCCTCACCATTCTCATCTTAGGTCTTATCTCTACCACGACCTTCACTTGAAGTAGCTACCTTCGAGGAATCAGCATGACGAGAGCCCTACTCCTTCAATGCAAAGGATGATTGTGTAGGTTTCTTTTTCTTTTTCCCTCTTCTTTTTGAACTCTAGATGCTTTTATTTTATTTTCTTTCATTTTTTGTTGTTTAATTTTATAAACATGTTAGGCTAAATTTCTCTTTGGTTAAGGGTGATTTCAAAACCTTAAACATGATTATGTGATTGACATTTTTAGTATTATTTCTAATTTTTCAATCGAAATTGTTTATGTTCTTCTATTTTTATTGCTTATGATTATTTTCTTGTTTTATTTGGATGGTCAATTGAATAAAACTTGAATTTAATCTAATGCTAGATTAGGAGATTTAATCTATAATTGTCTTGTTTTTCTAATCCTTAGCAGCAAATTGTGGTCAATAACTGCGAGAGGCTTTTGTGTGGTTGCATTTGGAACATAGCCTAAGTTAAATGAACCGAGCTTGTGTGTTTGTTATCTAGATCAAGTTATCTATGTCATCTTAATACTTCTGCTTAACTGAATCTAAAAAGCTTGTTCTATGCTATTTGATAGAAAGAGATTAAATAAAGAGTTTGTTTTATTTAATAATAAACTAAGGAAAGATTCATATAGCAGAGCTTACTGTTAACTACCATTGGTAGTTTCGATAATTAATTGGGAATAATTTGTGATCAATTAATTGCACAATTCTTGTCTAGTAATGGTAAAAGATCCTTTTGTTGGTTTAAACATTATTGTTTTATTTATTTATTTATTTTCGTTATCTTATTTTTAGAAATTAAGTTGATCATTCCTATTGGAAAAATAGTACGAAACATAATTTCAAAAATTATATACCAGAGTCTTTTCCAAAACACAAGTTTGACACATTATATGCATAAATTAACCAGATCTTACTAACCTTGTATGTTAAAGAATTTCTCAATCGATGAAGAGAAGGGTGTTGTAGAAGGACCTCAATCAACTGGGCTTCTTCACTATTCTCTATCCATGACCGGTATGTGTGTGGGCACACTTGTGTAGCTCTTCCATAGGTGACACTCCTTCCAACCAATTGAGGAAACCCAGAACTAAGTTTCGTGATTTGTGAACAATAGCTCTTAGGGAGTTGTAGAGACTTATAGTATAGAGTGCTCACTCTTAACTCCTAAACTGATCTAAATAACTTACGAGTCTCACTCCTATTTATAGAGGTTGGGCCTAGGGGTTAGTCTTTATCAAATAAGGCCTCAAAAATTTAAATCAAGATCAAATCAAGATCAATATCTGATAAAATTTACGTCTAAAATGCATGCTCAAATCGCTCGGTCGACAGCCTAAACTAGCATATTGGCCTATTGAATTTACTCCATTGATAGGCTGAACGTGAAGATTGGCTGTCAAACTTACGATAAATGATCCCTACGAATCTTTTATTTCCCACTCAAGATTCTTAGGATAGAGCCTCAGTTTTAATTCAAATAACTCAATGAGAAGTTATCTGATTAAAACAGTTATATCTAGATAATCTCTAGGAAAAAAATATTCGTGATAATTCAACAAGTTTATCTTAAATTAATTTATTCAAAATTAATCCAACTGATAAACAGGCATTAATTATCTGATCCTGATAATTCAACAAGTTTATCTTGAATTAACTTTTGAGAAAAATTAATTCAATCGATGAACAAACATGAATTATTTGATCTTACCGAATTTTAGCCAATTTGATAATTTGACATAAGTCACCAATTTATTGAAAAAGCACGTCATATTGTTACAGGATTTATTATGAGCTAGCAAAGGGGACCTGAAGGATCTAAATAGTTTAGCTCTCGATAATTATGAAACTCAATATCCCAAATATATATTTCATAATTATTAACTCTAATGCTACTCCACTAAAAGCTTAGAGCTACACTCTCGAACTATATAGAATTACGAAGCCCGAATGGCTAAGCCTCCATGACATATCATAATATATTGTATTCCTATAGGATTATCTATAATCAGCTTAAGGATAAATTATATCTTACCTCCCCGATTATTTTTCTCTTACGTTCCATTATCTCACCATTGGAAAACTTACCATCTAAAGACAATATACCATTCAATTACAACTATGTATCTAAATGATTGAGCATTTTAGTCTTTCAATTACAAGATAATGCATATAGGAAAGAGGAGCTATGGATTCTATATCTATGAATAACAACTCTACGCTATCAAGAGTCATGTCTCCAACGTACCAGTATGCCTACCAAAATAAATTATGGATGTCACCCTTTGGTACATCAAAAGACATAAGTCAAGACAACGAGCTCGCTATTCATCTCAAAATTAAGAAACAATACATATGATTGTCTAAAGTGAATTGATTTGCCGAGATAAAAATTGTTAATCCAAATCAATTATATTTTATATCTCGATCTAATCCATCGTCACCTATGACAATGCGCCAATGTTTCTATTTGCGGAGTCTACCTCCAATGGCCAAGACAAACTATCTTCTATTAGGGATATAGACAACATAATAATCTTTACATCAATAAAGCGCCCAACTTTATTCCCTCTATTGTGGATCTTATAATTTAGACTATCACCTTTAAAATCATGTCTTTCGCATAATTTGTCCCTCATATGCTTGATTCTAAAAGCTTAGACCAATAGTCTTAGACTTTGGTTTGCTTATTATACATTCAACAAATATGAACGTAAAGAGGACAACAATTTAGTATATGAATAATAAATAAATTCTTTATTGATAAAAAGGTCTCTATACATGTCTAACAATTCCAAACCCCCCCTCCTCCCCCCCTTAGATCCCTAATTAAGATCAATCCTGTGTAGGAACGACCCTTACTTATCACTACACTCGATTATGACTACACTTTAAGCAAGATTTAATTGGTACTTCCTTCAAAGCCTACCACCTTTCATAAATATCATATCTATTATAACATATATGTCCATTGATACTAGACACTTAGGTTTGTATTAAAAAAAAAAAACAACTAACAAAAATGCTAGTTTGAAATGACTTAAATGACGCACTATTTGAAAACAACCTTCTCTAGGTGGGCGCCGAGGCACCAGCTTCTCGAGGCCGTGACGCTGGGTGTACATCACCAAAAATGGTGTGTGATTCCCAATGGGCGCCATGACATCGATGCTGCCTCGGCCTAACCTAAGGTGCTACATGCCCAAAGCTAAGGCACTAGGCACTCTACCCTGTTTTTTTTTTCTTCAACATCTTAGCGTCAGGGCTCTAAAAATTAAGGCCATAGTACTACACACTAATTCCAAATACATCAAAAAAATGTGTAATTTCATATTTCTTTTATGTCTTTGATCTTTTAACACTTGAGAGACATATTGCAATCTCTCTTACATTAAAAAAATGCAGGTTGGATAAGAACTTATCGATAAATTCAACCAAAAAAATCAAATAAAACAAAAACAAAAAAAAGAAATGAAATTCTAGAAAATTTTTACAAG
>CAMOHE010026508.1:5408-18014 GCA_946598075.1 Artocarpus hirsutus | reverse complement strand
AAGGATCTAAATAGTTTAGCTCTCGATAATTATGAAACTCAATATCCCAAATATATATTTCATAATTATTAACTCTAATGCTACTCCACTAAAAGCTTAGAGCTACACTCTCGAACTATATAGAATTACAAAGCCCGAATGGCTAAGCCTCCATGACATATCATAATGTATTATATTTTCATAGGATTATCCATAATCAGCTTAAGGATAAATTCTATCTTACCTCCCCGATTATTTTTCTCTTACGTTCCATTATCTCACCATTGGAAAACTTACCATCTAAAGACATTATACCATTCAATTACACCTATGTATCTAAATGGTTGAGCGTTCTAGTCTTCCAATTACAAGATAATGCATATAGGAAAGAGGAGCTATGGATTTTATATCTATGAATAACAACTCTACGCTATCAAGAGTCATGTCTCCAACGTACCAGTATGTCTACCAAAATAAATTATGGATGTCACCCTTTGGTACATCAAAAGACATAAGTCAAGACAACGAGCTCACTATTCATCTCAGAATTAAGAAACAATACATATGATTGTCTAAAGTGAATTGATTTGCCGAGATAAAAATTGTTAATCCAAATCAATTATATTTTATATCTCGATCCAATCCATCGTCACCTATGACAATGCACCAATATTTCTATTTGCAGAGTCTACCTCCAATGGCCAAGACAAACCATCTTCTGTTAGGGATATAGACAACATAATAATCTTTACATCAATAAAGCACCCAACTTTATTCCCTCTACTGTGGATCTTATAATTTGGACTATCACCTTTAAAATCATGTCTCCCGCATAATTTGTCCATCATATGCCTGATTCTAAAGGCTTAGACCAATAGTCTTAGACTTTGGTTTGCTTATTATACATTCAACAAATATGAACGTAAAGAGGACAACAATTTAGTATATAAATAATAAATAAATTCTTATTGATAAAAAGGTCTCTATACATGTCTAACAATTCCAAACCCCCCCTCAGATCCCTAATTAAGATCAATCCAGTGTAGGAACGACCCTTACTTATCACTACACTCGATTATGACTACACTTTAAGCAAGATTTAATTTGGTACTTCCTTCAAAGCCTACCACCTTTCATAAATATCATATCTATTATAACATACATGTCCATTGATACTAGACACTTAGGTTTGTATTAAAAAAAAAAAAAAAAACAACTAACAAAAACGCTAGTTTGAAATGACTTAAATGACACACTATTTGAAAACAACCTTCTCTAGGTGGGCGCCGAGGCACTAGCTTCTCGGGGCCGTGACGCTGGGTGTACATCACCAAAAATGGTGTGTGACTCCCAGTGGGCGCCATGACATCGATGCTGCCTCGGCCTAACCTGAGGTGCTACATGCCCAACGCTAAGGCACTAGGCACTCTACCCTGTTTTTTTTTTCTTCAACATCTTAGCGTCAGGGCTCTAAAAATTAAGGCCATAGTACTACACACTAATTCCAAATACATCAAAAAAATGTGTATTTTCATATTTCTTTTATGTCTTTGATCTTTTAACACTTGAGAGACATATTTCAATCTCTCTTACATTAAAAAAATGCAGGTTGGATAAGAACTTATCGATAAATTCAACCAAAAAAATCAAATAAAACAAAAACAAAAAAAAGAAATGAAATTCTAGAAAATTTTTACAAGAAGAGAAAATGGATTTTGAATTATGGGATTTGGAAATGTTGATAATCTCTTTATTTTACAAGTTTTTTCTTAGACAAAATTATAAAAATACGAAAAAATCAAAAAGATAATCTAAAACGTGAAGAGGTCCAAGAAACGCTTGACCATCTCCGTCTAGTTCAAAATGAAGGAGAGAAGCAAAATCCTTTCCTAAAACCTCAGTTTCTTGAACCTATCGTCGAGACCCTTCCTAAAACCCTTGTATCCCTCAAGGTAGCTATGGTTGATATGGCCTCATAAAAGATGCAATCTTTGACTAGGAACTGAAAATGACCTTATCGATTTCCCTGTGCTTCAGCCTATAGGGGTCGCCCACTTAAGGGGCGCAAATCACTATGAGGCTGGACTAGGTTTGATGACAACAAGCTCTACAGTGGTTGTAGAAGCTAGACGGAGATGAAACATGGGAGGGAGATTTGAGCATTTGATGAGAGAGGAGAGTTTAGGGTTTAAAATTTAGTATTAAGTTATACATCGTAGGGCTTATTATAATCTCAATACTCTTGAGTTTTTTCACTATTAGATCAAAATCTAACGATTGTTTGCTACCCTCTTTCATAGTTTTTTCCTTAAAAAAAGCTTAAAAAAGGTAAATTGAAAAATATAAACATCATCTACAAAGGGTAATTTTGACAATGCAAGTTAAAAAAAAATAAAATAGTCCCGGAAATGTTGTTTTGCCTTTATTGGCCTTAAAGCAAATTTCTTTATACCAGAATTTGGACTTTTTCTGTGTTGGGACAATCTGAATGCTTTTCTTGTGATGGAGTACACTCACCTTTCGCTTTCACTTTTAAATTTTGCATGTTCAAAAGGGTGAATAAGAGGCTAATTTGCAATGTTCACAAAGGTGAATAAGAGGCGACATTGGGAAAGAATAAAAAGAAAACGATATTTTCGATAACGAAAAGCTCTAAAAGAAAATAAAGCAAAAGTCTGATGTTCTTCATAGATCAAATTATTTCATAGATATAAATGTAGTTCATATATCAAATTATTTCATGGATATAGATTGGATTTTACTTACCAATCTACAGATCCATAGCTCCTTTGTGTATCCTCAGGTAGAATAGTGACAATTATATGTCTCATGATTAGAGAGATCTAAGACTTTTTGCTTATACAGAGTTTTTTCAATACTTCAATAATAGGTTGGCTACTAGTTCTAATATTATACAAATTTATTTTTTTACGTTATTTTATGTGTGTGTTTAGAACGTTTTAAATGATTTTGAACCAATGAGCCCATAAGAATAGGCATTTGGTAGGCATAGGATGTGATACAAATAATCTCTCTTCTCTTGATTGTCAACAAATTAGGCAGCTGTAAGTTTTTTTTATATGTGGTGGAAGGCAGGCATAAACTCTTCCCCTACCAAGTGAAACTAAGCGTCTAAAGTTTCAAATACTTTAGAACATTGGGGATCGTTTAAATAGGCTAAACTATAGTTTTGAGTACTTTTTAACCATTTTAAACCATTTTTACAATATTAACCGTAATCATTCTCGTTTTCTTTCCTAAACTATAGTTTTTCAAACACTAATTCTTGTTTTAAAGCTGATGTGACGATTTATTCTCGTTTTAAATCTTTACGTTCTAAACGCTATTTCAAAACCACCGTTGAACCATATAGTTTAAAACGACAAGCTCAAATTAAAAAAGTCAACATTATGCCATTCGGAACTCGCACACTAAACAACGCTTCGTAAGTCATGTTTAAGACAACTTAAAAATTAGTACCAAAAGTGGAGCTTAGAGTTTGCCCGTAGCGTGATTATGTTGCAAAGAGAACCCCATTTCGTATAGCAAAATAGGGAGTCATGCGTATAATTCTAAGCAGTAGGTTTGTAATACTTTTAGCGCTACTATACCAGTATTCTCATGTTCTTCCAAATATTGTTGTAGCTTGTAAAGGCACTACAACGAAAACCAATTCTTGCGGTGCATTGGTTTGAACCAATTAGTTTAAAGCACTTTACTATACGAGAGTTTTATAATATACTTTATTTTTGTTATATACTGACAATTTGGATCGTGTTTGTATCAACCCAAATTTTCATATGTCGAGTTTGAGTCAATTCATGTGTCACTCGTTTAGTGAAAAGACTACTCAAATCTATACGATCGCAACTAATATTTAGAATATATGTGTTTCTTTACTTACTTAATCTACTTATATGCATTGTATTTTGTGAAATTGGACCAGAAATAATATATTATTTTTATTTGAAGCAACTTTATTAAATTTATTTTAAAAATTACTTGTCTATATTTTCCTAAATTTAAAAAATCAAGTTAATTTAAGTCAATTTCATATCAATTGTGTCATTGAGTTAGGTCGATTTCAAGTTATGTTCTCATGTCGAATCCAAATTATCACCTGTGACTATTAGAGTTTAAACCAATGCTCCAAATATCCTATTTGTAGGCACACCCAAAGGATACTTTTAGGACTAAGACCCAACGAAGGATAAAACAATATAATAAAAGGAAAATTTAAGTGGTTGCAAGCATAATATTACAATGATGTTTGGCAAAATCAGTTCTTATCAGAACTTTTGGTTATTATAGTGTAAAGCTCTCACATGCTACAGTGATCAGAAAAAGTGAGCTGTAATATAAAGCTTTTATATGTATAGTTTTTAGTTCAAAAGTTTCACTTCTAATCACACTTTCGAAACACCTATATGTTAATTTTACATACAACTTAGTTAAGATGTATAAAGTTCAAGTTCTCCTATATAAGTGAAAAAAAAAGGGGAAAATTGAGCTATATCCTTTATTGAATAAACATAAAGATTTATTTAGTGCTCTTGAATATTATAAGATTTTCGTCCTTAATTTTTTCCTTCATAATTCATTTAACAGAAAAATTCATGTTAACTGAATTTATAAACTAAAAGGTGAATTAAGGGGCACATTCATTGGTTTTCTATAATAGAACTATGGACTTGAATTCTTCAAGTCTGATGAAAGAGGGCTATGATTTTGGTCCTTTTCGACCTCCGAATTAATTGGAACTTCAGATCATTCACTCTATGTGAATCATTGGGCTCAAGAAGTACTTATATTAGGAGAGATTTCCAATCTGTGAAGTTGTTATTTGGTCCCACATTTTCTGTAAGAAGAACTGATCGATAGTCCAATAGGAAACCCATTAATAGTGGGCTACAAAGACAATTTCAAGAGTATGTAGCACTCTTGTCTAAAGTTGTACAATGCACCTATGGATCCACCAAATTGTAGTAAAGGAAATTCAAGAGGAATGCCCCTTTGCCATAAAGATTCATACTCTTATCGACACTTTAAGATTGTTTCTTCACTTTCTCTCATTACATATCCATTTAACAATACACAATTTTTTTTTTTTTTTAAAAGAGAGAACATGAAAAACTAAGATCTTCTTATACAAGTGACTCACGTATAAAAGGTGACGTAATTATAAGGAATCTACCTCCTTAATTCACTTAAAAATTCAAGAGGCAGGTTCCCTAATTTTCTTTATCGTAAAGAATTCTCTTTAAGTCCTTTTAAGCACATAGTTGATTTTTGGTATGCAAGATTTACATTTTACAAGTCTCGCTAGGTTTCCAATTGGCTTTGCCAGGCTCAATTTGAAGCTCAGTGGACCACAAAACATTATCCATACTTATTTATTTCATTTGTGGTCCGAAATTATGCCAGTTCTGATGTTTATTATTATTATTATTTTTAAATATCTGACTAATTATAGCAAATAGTTTTTTTGCTATTGAGTTGACAAAAAATGTCAGTAATTTTTAAAATGCGAAGAAAAATAGCATATTTAAATAAATTAGGATTTTAAAATAAGCAAGGCTCCAAAATGTCCCGGAATCAGATCTCTTTTTTTTTTTTGTCGTCTTTCTCTGTGCCTCACGTTTCTCTGTCCTCTTCCCTTTTTTTCTTCTGTCCTCTCTCTATCTGTGCTGAGCAACACAGCCTGCCATGGTCGTGTCACGCCAAACTCTGTCGCCGGCGTCGACTTCTGCGTCACCGCTTCTAAGGTCGAAGCCAGGATTTGAGTTTGTCGGTGCTGTCAAGTTGCTCCGATCTGACCGTGTTTCTCTCTCTCCTCCTCCCACCATGTTTCTCTCTCTTCCTTCTCCGACGGTGTGTTTCTCCGATGTTCGTTCCGCCATAGATATTGCTGTCGAAGATCCGAGTGTGATGTTTACGCGACCGCGCCAGGGGATTGCAAATAGAGATTCTCGATCCGTGTGCATCGCGACCTTCGTTACCCCATGGCGTCTCCGACAACCAAAATGGAGATCTCGGAATCTTTCTCAACGAACGTCGACTTTGCGGGGCCCTCCTAGTGTCAGAGTTTCCCGTGACGACAGATGGAATTATAGATCACAACAACGGGTGAGAGGAAGAGAAAAGAAAAAACAGTAAAATTTATTTGTTTGTTTCAGATCCAGTTTTTTGTGTTTCTGTTTACAATAGTTCAAATCTGGGGGTTTCTTATATATATTTTTGTTTAGATTGAATTTTGATTTGTTGACAAACCACTAATTCAAAACTAGAGGAAGTTTCAGCATTAGCAAGCAAAAGAACAAGTTCAGAAGAATACCAAAGTTTGGGTCATCATTCGACTAAATCTGAAGGAAAAAAAAGAAACAGAAATAAAAACAAAAACAAATAAATTTTATTTATTCGTTTCAAAACTAGGCTATTTTTATGTGTACTTGTTAACAATGGTTGAGATCTTGTTTTATATATATATATATATATATATATTTGTTGAGTTTGAATTTTTTATTTGTTTTTCTCTCATTACATTTTCGTGCTCTTTTGTCTAGATCGTTATATTTTGTTTTGGTTTTATTTAGTGTTATAATATATACGGAAATATAGTATTAACCGAGAAATATAGGATTTCTTGGTACCCGTCGACATTGCCGGGCTGGTGGTGTTCGGCAATATCACCGGGAAATATTTACCATATGTGTATTTATGGGTAAATATTGTATTAACAGAAAAATATAATATTTTTTAGCTACTAGTGATCAATAGTCACCGATAAATTTTTGTATTTAGATAGTAATATAGAATTACTAAGTTAATATTATATTTTTCGGCCGACAGATGGTCCGACGATGTCGTTAGTAAATTTTTATATCTATACGATAATACAATATTACCAAGTTAACACTGTATTTTACGATCACCGGCGGTCCGGTGAAGTCGCCCATGAACGTTTGTATTTATATGTTAATATAATATTACTCTAGTAATATTGTATTTTGTAGTCATCAGTAAATTTTTGTATTTACACGACAATACAGTATTACCAGAGTAATACTATATTTCGCGGCTACCGGCGGTGCCTACGAAGTCGCTGATTAATTTTTATATTTACACAGTAATACAGTATTATCCGACCGTCAACGGTCCGGTAAAGTCACCGTTGAATTTTTATATTTACATAGTAATCCAAGTAATACCAAAGTAATGCTGTATTTCTTGGCTGTCGACGGTCTGGTAAAGTCGGTGATGAATTTTTGTATTTACATAGTGATACTGTATTGCTAGAGTAATACTATATTTACATGATAATACAATATTATTAGAATAATACGGTATTTTTCAGCCATAAGTAGTCCGATGAAGTCGTCAATAAATTTTTATATTTACACGATAAAGACAGCATTTTTTAATAAATATTGTATTTTTCGGCTATCAGCGGTTCTGGTGAGAGAGGAGGGTGAGAAATATAAAGGATAAAGAGCAAGGATATTTTGAGGTTTTTGTTTTAAATTTCTCATGAGATGTGACTCAATTTATGATGATATACTATGTACTGCATATTTTAAAACTATATGATATTATTTAAGGAGATTTACGATAAATAATATGCCATTTTGTTCTCTTGTTATAAACATTCTCACGATGTCACCCGGCACGTAATCAATAAAGTGGCCTCATATGTTATATTTAACGTGGCCCAAGCCCTCTGCTATCTTCAGTTTTCAAAGAGTACTTGCATGCTCATGGGGTAGTTTTTTCTTATAAGCTCTAATCATATCAGCCCCGTAAACGCCTGTTTGCTTAGATATCCAGGATCAATTTTCCTTTTAAATGATGATTTCGATGTCTAATAAAGAGACAACATAATAGAAATGCAAGAAGTTTTCATAGTACAAGTCAGAAACTGGCATATATACGATAATGGAAGCTCTGTAACAGGAGAATTGAACTTCAAGTCGGCGACTCTCTGACGTCCATGGCTAAAAAATGGAATTTGATCACTACAAAGGCCAACAACTCTATTTCATTTTATTGGCTATGATTGTTCTCTTCATCCATTTCCTATGATTGTTGGTGTGGCAGGTAGAAGAAGAATGTAACCCCTATCCGTGTGGTGATGACTTAGCAGATTAATTAAATTAATTAAATACATTTTTATTAAGCTTAACAATTAATTAATAGTATTATTTATAAAAGCATGATAAATTTAGAACTTTTAAATAATTACCTCTAAATTAAAGCAGCTAAAATAATAAAACTAATTAATATAAGCTGGATCGCATCGAGCCTATATTTGTACACACACATGTATCGATATAAATAAAATACAATCATAGTCCAATCCAAAAGAAGAACAATTAAAATATTACATGTCTTGATTACGTAAGCAAATAACCTAATGGAAAATCCTACAGTCCACTCGTTTGATCTGCAGTGTCCTACTCAGCTCTATGCTGCAAAACACCTAGAGGGGGGATTTTAAAACAATAAAACTGTGAGCGAAAAGCTCAGTAGGACTCGAGCTATGAAAACATAAATTTTAATATAAAATCTTTCATTAGCACAAACATTTCAAATACAATAAATAAATTTCTTCAACCTCATATTTATCGTTTTGGTCCAACATTTATCTGAAACAATCTTATCATTTTATCCTGAGCAATCTTAATAGAATCACCACTGTAGTGATCCAATTGGGTTTCAAGACCTACCCCTAAGGTCACTCTCTACACAACCCGATCTCTGAATATAGCATCATGCCCTAACATATTGTTCCGAACGGCGTTTCTGACTCGTTCAGTACTATTTCATTATTCGAGTCTCATATTACCAAGTTTTCTCATTTACATTCATTATTCCGTTCATTATAATCATTTCATTATCCAGCAGTTACGAAAATAATTGAATAAATTTATCTCAATCATTCCATAAAACATGTTTCAAAAAAACACTTTGTGGCTAAAACTCTTTTAAAATCATGGCCAACAAAGAAAGAGGGTCTAGAGTCCTACCTCATTATCCAATACTAGAGCACGAACGCCACAGTCTCGTCTCGCTATGCATCAGCTCCTTGGAACAACGAACAACCTTAGATATGAACTAAATTCATTAATATCTAACTTAAAGTATTATTAATATCTAACTTAAAGTATTCTATAATACTATGTTATTTCATGGTGCCTTAGTGTGCCTTTGACATTCACAAAATCATGTTACAAAGTTAAAGTCTCTATTTATGCTTTAAACGGTGAAAATAAGTGAAAAACAACCATTTTCACATAGCTCGGTCGGCCTACCGAACTTCTGAAGTTCGGCTTACTAACCATCCTAGTGTAGCCTACCGAACTGCTTAAGTCCAGCCTGCCAAAGAAATGAGTCTAGCCTGCCGAACTCTACCGAACTTGTGAATTCGGCTTGTTGAAGCTCAAGTTCAGCCTGTCGATATGTTGAAATATGAAAATTTCATATTTCAAATCCCGGCCTCCCCAAGCTTTCTAAGCTCGATTCAACCTGTTTTTGGCCAATTTCAACCTAGAAATCATGTAAAAATTACTAGGGAACAATTCTAAACCCATTCAGAACAAAATCCCCAAATTTAAACTCAATTTCATCATCTATTTGAAAACCCATGAAAAATATAAAAACTTGGTTAAGTTGATTTTAGCTCAAATAAATTTTAGATTCACTATAAAACAGATTCTACAACCTATTTTAAACATTATTTGAGCTCAAGGAAGCTCGGATTTCAACATCTAAAAAAAATTGAATCGGACTTGTTTAGAATTTAACAATTTGTTTTGTTCTAAAAATTTAAAATAACTCATAGGAATAATTAAAAGTGAAAGCAATTAGAAAATACTACAAAATAATTAGATCAAGTTCAAATTACAATAAGGCATATTAATCCATCATTTTATACTCTAATTATACTTAATTAATATCTAGGTGTTAGAAAGAAGGAAGAAAGAAAGAAAAAAAGTAAAAAAAAAAAAAAAGAATTAATCATTTTCATCATAACGAAACACATATTCAGTGATGTTGGAGAAGCCTGTTTACAAGTGTTGTGGATGACTTTTTAATTATTTATTTCTTATTTTTTAATAAACCGAAAAAGGAAAGAGTCAAATTGGGAGAGTTTTGTTTTTGTTTTTTTATTTAATTGATGGTTAATATTATTAAACATATAAATATTATTTAAGTTGTTTAATTTGATATAGTAAGTAATATATATAAAAATTGTCATGTCATCAAATACAATTAAAGCATACACATTTTTATAATTTTGTCTATAATCATTAATGATTACAAAGAGTAACTAATTGAAAATTCCTCCACATATAAATATAAATATATATATATATATATGTGTGTGTGTGTGTGTGTGTTATGTGTTATCAATCTTATCTTGAATAGTTAATATTTATAAATTAACTTTTTACAAACAGTTATGCAAAATTTATGTTAGGATTGATAGTGCTCTTGAGTGTAAATACATTTATGTAAATTGACATTTATTTATTATCACAGTTTATTTATTTCATTTTTTTTATTCTAGTCATTTTAATGGGATGATATTGTGTCATAGGCAAAGCATAAATGTTTCAGGGCAATTATATCAACCTCAAATCATGCATATTAAGGAGACACGGGTGAAATATAAACATAAGATAACAATATGATAAACATAAAACTATTAGCAATCAATAGAGCAAAACTGGACTCCTTGGCCTTTTTTAAGATTAGTAATGTGGTCTACTTTCCAACTGCAAAACGATTTTATCTTGAATTCCTGATCATGTACATGCTATACCATGTTCTTTTTGTGCCATAATTAATCTTGTGTCTTTTTTTTTAGCATTTATTTTATATAATTTTTTGCCTCTACAACAATAAGCCTTCATTTCTGTATATTTTTAGTTGTTGATCTATGTCTATTAACGCTTCCAGTTCATATCCTTCCTACTTTTTTTTTTTAATCGATCCTACTCTTTGCAAAATATTTGGCCGTCTAATTATCGATTCACTAGTATTTAGGTTGTCCCTAATTCTTAAGGCCGTTTGGGTTGAGTCCAGATTTTCCAAGAGCCGTTCTAAATTCAGTTGCCAATGCAACCTCTCCTTCAGACGCCTAGCTCTCCTCCTGTCATGTAGCCCTTCATTTTTTTTACCACAGTCAAACAAATCAAACCCAGAGGCTTATCCCTTTTTCCCCCCTTGAGACGAGACCTGATATTTAACCCCAAGTAATAAAAGAACACTCACTACTCCGCCCACTGCAATTTGCAACTTGCCTCTGCAGCCTACAAAATTAACGTGTTTACTTATTCCTTATTCCACACTTCTTGTATCCCATAAATTTTGATATTAGCCAAATTCCTTCATTCAATTGTTTAACGGTGAAACTTTTTTTTTCTCTGTCTAGTCTTTCATTTATGTTTAACAAAGTTAAATTTTAATTTGGGATTTGGGAATTCTCGGATGTTCATATTCATCCTGGCCCTTAAAGATCTGGAGTGGCAGCCAAGAATGGCAACAATGTAAATTATTTGCAAACCTGTGGCCTTCTTTTAACTTGACTTATTCAACCGGTTGCCAAAAAGTTAGAATGCTACGTGTCACGAGGAGAGATGGGCGTCTTAAGTGGAGGTAGCAATTGAATTTAGCACGATTCAATTTTCCAAATGCAGGTTTTCCTATGTTATGTTAGCCTTTTGTAACGTGCAAAAAGTCATACATCAGTTAGGTAGAGGATCGAAAAGTAATACTTAAATTTTGGGTTGTCCATCTCTCAACAAAAGCTCTTTTAGGACGTGACAAGTGGTATCAGAGCAGGGTACTGCCTGGTGTGTGGACCCTCCACGGTCCAGTGGGACCCTCAGGGGAGCCGATCCGTGACGGGGCGTCACGCGATTGGGTGGAGGAGAGTATAACGTAAGTAGATGACCGAAGAACAGTACTTAAGTCTTTAAGTCTTGAGCTGCCCACCTCTTGTCTTTTGAGACGTGACACTTGCTACCTTTTTGTCTGATATCTTTAAATTTTTAAGCTATCGTGATATCTTATCTAAATTATCATAATAATCTTTTTGTTCTAATTTTTCCTTTCCAATTTTTTTTAATTTTTCTACAATTATTATTAGCAATTCTATAATAGTATTATTCTGAGCTACAATAACACTATCTGATGTAGACTGGGGTGAAAAACAACTTCTTTCTTTTGGTTTTATAAAATACTTGGATGTATTTTTTGTAGCTATTTCACAGTCATTCATCCTAACACTATGTTTTCTTATTTCTTTCAACTTTTCCTGTAATTGATTTTGTATATCCTTTTTTCACTTTATAAATGTTTTAAATATTTATTTCTTTAATATTCTTCCAACGCTGAGAGAAAAAAAGCTTAAGAAAAGAAAACTTATTCCTTGCCCCCCAACGAAGCGTTGAGAAACAGTCGAGAAATAAGATAGACTGTAAAAAATGCAGAGATTTAGAAGTGAAACTTCAAATCAAACATACAGACAATGAACTCTTGCAGAAAGGAAAAATCCTACGTACTAAGCTACCTATTAAAAAAAAAAAAGCAAAATTATCCTAGACAACGCTGAAGCCTGTGGCC